>PVIH01008757.1:0-14004 GCA_004025045.1 Sigmodon hispidus
TGGCCAGAAGTGGAGACTGATCTAAGCATTACTGGGTCAGTGGGACCATGGGACTGTCTGCTCCCTGCCCAGGGAGGGGATGGGGAGTTGCAGAGGAAAAAAATGACCAGATGTGTTGGGAGGGGGAAGAGACCTTGAATAAGGATATACAGGGATGAAAAAAAAATTCAGAGGGAAAGATGAACACAAAGAAAATATAAGTGTAGCAATCTTATTTGTATTTCTTCCCTTGATAAGCCATGCCTATCATTCTTATCCTCTGTATAGTTATTGTTAACTCTTCCACATTTTAAATTCTTTTTACTGTGTTTTTTTTTGATAAATACAAAATAAAGAAGGAAGAAAAAAAAAAAGGAAATACCTGCTCTCCACTACATTCCTCCTCTCCCTAAGCTAGAGATAGAGAGTTGCTTATTCTCAGGTTCTGCTGCTTGACTCAATGAAGACAAAAGGCTAGAGCACCCAGGGATCCATGTCATCATAAGGGCACAGTGCTGCAAGCTGTGGCACTCACATACTACACATGTGGAGTTTGGGGACATAAAATCCTCATCAGTTGAGGAAAACCTGTAAACTCTTGACCTGTCAATCATAAGCATCTCTCTACTGTGTGCTACGATGATTCTAATCTTCCCCACCAGGGGGCATGTGCTCTCTTCCTGTCCAGCGATGCACACTTTCTTGGGCCCATAAAAAAAGTCAGAGAGAATGGGTCCTAGGGAGATATGCTTGGAAGCTTGTGATAGGGGGACAGGAGGTGAATGGAAGAGGTTCTGACAAGGAAGAAAAGAGTTTGCAAAGGACCTCAGGAGATGTCAGCAGCATGAAAATTCACTGAGTGTTGAAGACGCCCTGGGCAGATTATGTATAAGGGAGATGGGAGAAAACACTAGGCATGTCAAAGACACTATCCAAACCTTGGGTCTGCTGCTGACCCATGTGATTAGTCAAATTATCCAACAAAAGCAAACCCCGGTGTCATCGTCGTCGTGGTGTGTAGTATGAGCCAGACCTCTGAGAAGTAACATGAGGGTTGGAGGAAATACTTCCATGTTAAGATGCTCATTCAGGGCTGACTTCCTCTTCACCCTTTCCTCTCTTTGCAAAGTAACCTGTTAATAGTAATCAACCCACTCACAGTTGGGATGGAGAAGCAAGTCTGAACCCATTTAAGAAAGATCTCATTTCTCTATTATTTCTTCCCTAGCCTTTTCTTCAAGTATCTCTGAGGTATTGTCCCAAAGCCAGACTGACTGACTACTAAACATCTTAGACCTTAGAAATCTCCACCCATGAACTTGTATATAATTGTTGGGGTCCCTGAGATCCTAGTGGTAAGGACCACTCGGGATCCAAGTGCAAGCTGCTGTGTCTCTGAAAGCATCCAGACAGCACTTAGCTTCAGAGGGGGATGCGGATGCTGAGACTGATCAGAAGCTCTATCTAGAAGATGACAGATTGCTGCTGCACTTACTCCACCCCAGCCAAGCAGATGAAGTAGGTCCTATCACACACAGGAAAAAATGTTCCCTTGGGAGGCTCATTACAAATACAGTTCTGGGTGAATGAAGGAGGTAAGCCTGCTGTTAACCTTTAGAAGCAGGAAAAAAAATAGACAAGAAATATGGTTGAGGTCTCCAGTTAGCAGTTTTTTAAAAATCTGTCAGATTTAATTAAATCATCAGAAGTGCCTTTTAAAGGGCTCTGCGTGGCTGTCCTGCATGGCCAAAGGAACTCCATCCAAGAGGCAGGCAGGACTTTGGGGGCATGCCAATTTCTGTCCTTTCCCAGGCAAAGAACACACGTCAGCCCAGTGGCACTCATCATTATGTGGCCCCAGAAGGCCATCAACTGCAGCGTTGGCCACAGGTTCTGAGGCTCAGCAGGGTGTGGGAGCACTGCCAAACCCCAATATCCACATTTCTCTCCCATGAACTGGGAGGCTTTGTCTACACTGCCATTTCTGCATTGTATTGATAGAGTTCTTAAGCACCTGACTCTCTTTCTTTCTTTTTTATTTATTTATTTAGTTTTCTTTCTATTTTATTCCCTCACAGTCCCAGGAAAATGATAGACCAGACCAGGTTCAAATTTCATTGTCTGATTCAAAAGACACCTACTTAATGAGATGTTTCTATTGTTACAAAATAAACTCATGTGACTATTACTATATTTTTGTGTGTATACCTATTATTTCACAATAATACATGTAAAATAATCATAATAAATACTTATTTATGAGCCTGGCACTGTTATAAACAGTTTGTATATCTTCAAAATAAAATTAAATTAAAAATAATAAAAACTAAGTGTGAAATGATGTGCATTCCACTCAACCTGCTACTTACCAAACAGTCCTAGATGCCTCCATTCTAAACAGTGGAATTTCTAGATTCCACTGCAGTTGGAAGAGGCTGTGTGCTCATACTGGCTGTTTATACAGGATTATCTTCCAAGCCAAATTGTCTTCCTCTCCATCAGATCAGCAATTTCAAAAGATCATCACAGGTGGACCTATAGAGAGAATTGATATTGTCATTGTCCCCAACGAAGGAACACTGGTCAATGAGTTTTGAGCAGAAGTGATGGAAATTATCAAAGGTTGGAATGTTACTTTGGGAGTGCGTGCCTCCACACACTCCTTAGCAGACAGGAATAGACTCTGGCTGTGAGGGTTCCTCCAGCTGCTCCTAAAACAAGGGAACTTGCATAGCCACCCCACCTCCAACTGCATCAACAGGGAACTTTGAAATCCAGACTCAGACTCCATCCAGAGGTGAGGTGAGGTCAGCAGGCCCCGGCACCTGAATCCCTGCCAGGGAAAGTTGTGTTCCTGTTTCAGGACCAGGTTCTGTCTGTGGTCGTGTCTCCACACACTCCTTAGCAGAAAGGAATAGAGTTTGGCTGTGAGGGGCTCCTCCAGCTGCACCTAAAAGAGGGGGCATCACAGGCAACCCCACCCTCAAGTGCATCAGCAGAGAAGGACTGAGGACTTGAAATTCAGATCCCTGCCCAGAGCAGAGTCAGAGATTGAGCAGACCCCTTGCTTAGAGGTGACAGGAGACACACAAGCACTCTTGCCACAACTGACCAGGAGCCACCTAATTGTGAACCACTGAAGCCATGGGCAGACGCTAGTGAAAAATATATATAATAATATAAAGAATAACAAGGTAACTCCAGAAGAAAGTGGTAGTTCTACAACTACAAGACCTGAACAGAGCAATGAAGAGGAAGAAGAAGGAAGCAACACCAAAAATAACTTTATGAAGATCATTGAAGCCCTCAAAGAAGATATGAAAAATTCCCTTGAAGAAATAGAAGAAAATACAAACAAAAAATTGGAAGAGATGAACAAATCTATGAAAGAAACATTCCAGGAACTAAAAACTGGAGTAGAAGCAGTAAAAAAGGCACAAAATGAGACAAAGATGGAAATAGAAAACTTGAAGAAAAAAGCTGAACTACAGATACAAGCATAACCAACAGAATCCAAGAGATGGAAGAGAGAATCTCTGAAGTGGAAGACTCAGTAGCTGAAATAGATATATCAGTCAAAGAAAATACTAAAACCAAAATAGCCATAACACAAAATGTTCAGGAAATCTGGAACACCATGAAAAGACCTAACTTGATAATAATAGGAATAGAAGAAGGAGAAGAATACCAGCTCAAAGGCACAGATAATGTATTCAATAAAATCATAGAAGAAAACTTTCCTAACTTGAAGAAGGAAATGTCTATAAAGATACAAGAAGCTTACAGAACACCAAATAAATATGACCCCAAAAAAAAGTCAGTGCGTCACATAATAATCAAGCCACAAAGCATACAGAACAAAGAAAAAATTTTAAGAGCTGCAAGAGAAAAGGGCCAAATTATCTATAAAGGCAGACCTATCAGAATAACACTTGACTATTCAATGGAAACGATGAAAGCTAGAAGGGCTTGGTCAGAAGTTATACAGATGCTAAAACAGCATGGATGCCAAACTAGAATACTATACCCTGCAAAATTATCAATCACTATAGATGCGTAAACAAGATATTTCATGACAAAGTCAGACTGAAACAATACCTATCTACCAATCCAGCACTACAGAAAGCATTAGAGGGAAAACTCCAACCTAAGGACCCCAGATACACCCATGAAACCACAAACAATCAATAATACCACAGAAGAATACCCCAGAGAAAGGAAATACAAACAAGTTACCACCAAAAATAGCAGGAAATATCAGTCAGTGGTCATTAATATCCCTTAATATCAATGGACTCAAATCTCCTATAAAAAGACACACATTAACAAGATGGATACAAAAACAGAAGCCATTCTTCTGTTGTCTACAAGAAACACACCTCAACCACAAAGACAGACACAGGCTCAGAGTAAAGGATTGGGAAAAGATTTTCCAGTCAAATGGTCCTAAGAAACAAGCTGGGGTTGCCATTCTAATATCTAACAAAGTAGACTTTAAGCTAAAAGCAATTAAAAGGGACCAAGATGGTCATTACTTATTCATCACAGGAAAAATTGGTCAAGAGGAAATTTCAATCCTGAATATTTATGCACCGAATATAAGGGCACCTACCTATGTAAAAGAAGCACTGCTAAAGCTCAAATCCCACATCAATTCTCACACCCTAATAGTGGGAGACTTCCACACTCCCTTTCACCCCTGGATAGGTCAACCAGACAAAGACTCAACAGAGAAATAAGGAGTCTAACAGAGGTTATGATGCAAAGGAATTTAATAGATATCTACAGAAGCCTCCACCCAAATGCAAAGGAATATATATATTTCTCAGCCCCTCATGGAACTTTCTCTAAAATTGACCACATAATTGGTCATAAAGCAAATATTAACAGATACAAAAAAATGAAAATAATCCCTTGTAACATATCAGACCACCAGGGCCTAAAGTTAGAGTTCAACAACATCAAAAATTTAAAAAAGGCCTACCAACTCATGGAAACTAAACATCACTCAACTGAACTACCTCTGGGTCAAGGAATAAATTAAGAAAGAAATCAAAGTCTTCCTAGAATTTAATGAACATGAATCCACAACATACCCAAACTTGTGGGACACAATGAGAGCAGTCTTAAGAGGAAAATTCATAGCTCTAGATGCCTATATGAAAAACCTAAACAAATCCCACACTAGAGAACTAACAGCTCAGCTGAAAGCCTTAGATGCCTATATGAAAAACCAAGAGAAATCCTACACTAGAGAACTAATAGCACAGCTGAAAGCCTTAGAACAATTAGAAGCAAACTCACCTAGAAGGAGTAGACGCCAGGAAATAATCAAACTTAGAGCTGAAATCAATACAATTGAAGCAAAAAGAACAATATAAAGAATCAATGAATCACTCTTAGAGAAAGTCAAAAGATAGATGAGCCCTTATCCAAACTAATCAAAAAGCAGAGAGTGTCCAAATTAACAAAATCAGAAATGAAAAGGGGGACATAACAACAGACCCCAGGAAATCCAGAGAATTATCAGATCATACTTTGAAAATCTGTATTCCACAAAAATGGAAAATCTAGAAGAAATGAACAGCTTTCTGGACAGGTACCACTTACCAAAATTAAATGAAGAACAGATTAATTACCTAAACACGCCTATAACCCTTAAGAAAATTGAAGCTGTCATTAAAAGCCTCCCCAAAAATAAAAGCCCAGGTCCAGATGGTTTCAGTGCAGATTCTACCAGACATTCAAAGAAGAATTACTACCATTACTCCTGAAACTATTTCACATAGTAGAAACTGAAGGAATATTGCCAAATTCCTTTTATGAGGCTACAATTACCCTAATACCCAAGCCACTCAAAGACATAACAAAGAAGGAGAATTACAGACCAATATCCCTCATGAATATTGATGCTAAAATTCTCAACAAAATTTTAGCAAATTGTATACAACAATATATAAAAATATCATCCACCACGACCAAGTAGGCTTCATCCCAGAAATGCAGGGCTGGTTTAACATACAAAAAACGTAAACATTATCCATCATATAAACAAACTAAAGGAACAAAACCACATGATCATATCCTTAGATGCGGAAAAATCCTTTGACCAAATCCAACACTACTTTATGATAAAAGCCCTGGAGAGATCAGGAATACAGGGAGAATACCTAAATATAATAAAGGCGATTTACAAGAAGCCGACCGCCAGCATCAAACTTAATAGAGAAAAACTCAAAGCAATCCCACTAAAATCAGGAACTAGACAGACAAGGATGTCCTCTCTCCCCTTATCTATTCAATATAGTTCTCGAAGTTTTAGCTAAAGCAATAAGGGAACAAAAAGAGAATAAAGGGATACAAATTGGAAAAGAAGAAGTGAAGCTATCTTTATTTGCAGATGATATTATTGTATACATAAGTGACCCACAAAATTCTTCCAAGGAACTTCTACAGCTGGTAAACACCTTCAGCAATGTAGCAGGATACAAGATTAACTCAAAGAAATCAGTAGCCCTTCTATACACTAAATATAGAAGGGCTGAAAAAAGAAATAAAGGAAACATCATCCTTTATAATAGCTGCAAATAGTATTAAATACCTTGGAGTAACTATAACCAAAGAAGTAACAGACCTATTTGACAAAAATTTTAAATCACTGAAGGAAAAAAGTTGAAGAGGATATCAGAAAATGGAAAGCTCTCCCATGTTCCTGGATCGGTAGGATCAACATAGTAAAAATGGCAATTCTACCAGGAGCAATCAACAGATTCAATGCACTACAGACCTTGAAACAACAATACTCAATTTCATTTGGAATAGTAGGAAAGCCAGGATTGCTAAAACAATTTTGCTCAACAAAAGAACCTCAGGAGGCATCACCATCCCTGACTTCAAGTTATACTATAGAGCTACAGTAATAAAAACAGCCTGGTACTGGCATAAAAACAGACTTGTAGATCAATGGAATAGAATTGAGGATCCAGACATTAACCCAAAAACCTTGAACACCTGATCTTTGACAAACAGGCCCAAAATATTCAATGGAAAAGAAAATAGTATAATTAACAAATGGTGTTGGCATAGCCGGATGGTAGTGTGCAGAAAAATGCAAATAGATATAGCCTGTCACCCTGCACAAAACTCAAATCCAAGTGGATCAAAGATCTCAACATAATCCCAGCCACTTTAAACTTGATAGAAAAGAAAGTGGGAAATACACGTCTACGAAATGGCACAGGCCACCACTTCCTAAATATAACACCAGTGGCACAGACACTAAGATCAACAATCAATAAGTGGGATCTCCTGAAGCTGAGAAGCTTCTGCAAAGCCAAGGACACTGTCAATAGGACAAAACGACAGCCTACAGAATGGGAAAAGATTTTCACCAACCCTACAAGTGATAGAGGATTGATCTCTAAGATATATAAAGAACTCAAGAATCTAGAGCCAAAACCTTGAATAACCCAATCAAAAAATGGGGTTCAGATCTAAAAAGGGAATATTCAGCAGAATTACAAATGGCTGAAAGGCACCTGAAAAGGTGCTCATCATCTTTAGCCATCAGAGAAATGCAAATTAAAACAACTTTGAGATACCACCTGATACCTGTCAGATTGGCTAAGATAAAAGACACAGAGGACAGCCTATGCTGGAAAGGGTGCGGAGTAAGGGGAACACTCCTCCATTGTTGGTGGGAGTGTAAGCTTGTTGAGCCACTTTGGAATGCAGTATGGCAGTTTCTCAGAAAACTGAGAATCACTCTCCCCAAGGACCCAGCAATACCACTTCTGGGTGTATACCCTAAAGATGCACAGTTGCACTCCAATGGCATTAGCTCAGCTATGTTCGTAGCAGCATTATTTGTAATAGCAAGAACCTGGAAAAAACCTAAATGCTCCTCAACTAAAGAATGGATTAACAAACTGTGGTATATCCACACAATGGAGTACCACTCAGCAGTAAGGAAAAATGATATCCTAAAATTTGCAGGCAAATGGATGAATTTGGAGAATATCCTCCTGAGCGAGTTATCACAAACCCAGAAAGATAAGCAGGGGATGGACTCATTCATTAGTGGACTCTAAACAAAACAAAACAAAACAAAACAAAACAAAACAAAACAAAACAAAACAAAACAAAACAAAAAAGCAAAGCATGCCCAAGCTGCAAACCGCAACAACTGAACAGCTTGGGATCAGAAACTCCTTGGACTGACTCCTTGGATCCCACTCCCCCTAGAGGAACACCTGACTCAGTTTTGATGTTGGGGTAGAAAACTGGATTTGCCAGGAGTGGAGGCTGAACTAAGCAATATTGGGACCATGGGACCTTGGGACTGCCTGCCCTTGGAAGGAATGGGGAGATGTGGAGAAGAGAGATGTGGTGGGAGGGGGAAGGGACCTTGAATAAGGATATACAGGATAGAAAATGTGACTTCTTTATTCATAATAATAAAAAAGAAGAAGAAACGGAATGTTACTTTGCTCCAGTGAGCTCCCCTGCAATAGTCCATTGACATAAATAAAGGTCAGTCACAGTCATTTTTATTGCAAGCAATGTTGTTTGAGTTATTGGCCATGGCAGCCTATTCTAGTCTCCCTTATTACATCAGTATACTCATAGACTAGTCCCAAAAGCATCTTCATTCTGTGCTACCAGAATGATGTTTCAGTCATCAACAGCCCATGTGTATGATGGTGAGCCCTTATGATGGTACTATCTAGGATATGGCAGTTTTAGCTGGTGTCTTCACAATGGTAAACTCACCTAACAATGCACTACCAAGACATGCCCCCATCACTACGCAATAGATGATTAATTGTACAATTAAGCTAGTATAAGGCATGGACATGAGTTTATAATTTTCATAATTTTGTTTTTGTATTATGTATTTTATTTAGCATGTCCATGACCTCTCTCTACATAGAAATTTAAGCAAATAAATACACAAAAGAAAATTATTGATGAACACTATGAACTAAGCATTATAATTAGGAACCCATCATTCCGTTTTCTCACTTAAACCTCTGTTAAGCCAATTCTCCAGCTTTTCTCTGTTCTACAATATCTTGCTTAGACAGTTCCTATCTGGCCACACCTTACATTATTCTTCTTACATTCAGAACCAGAGAGGCAAAGAAATGTCCTAGCATTCATCTGGCCAAATAAGAGAGATCTGATGAAGCCTCTTCATGACTGTCATTGATGGTTAGTTAGAGGAGGGCTTGAAAAAGGTAATAGCGATACTTGAGACTCCTTAGCTATCTGTATGAACAAGTAGCTACACTATTATGTCACCAGGGAGACCACTACATAACCACTAGATGTGAGCCTGAAGCAAGGTAAGTCCTGAAAGATCTACACTAGAGAATGAATCCATGAAACAATACTTATTTTGGGGGACAGAACTAGTGTATCAGTTAAGGTTCATCACTCAGCTACAGTAACTCAACTAAGGTGGCCTAACCAAAGAGACTGCACCCACACACACAAGGTTCTCAGAAGAGAGACAACCACCCATGATTTCATCACTGTTATAGGCTCCATCATGCCCTTCACCTTATTGTCCAAATATCACGGCAATTCTACCTTATGCTTTCATCAGTATTTCTAGCCAGAAAAAAAAAAAACTGAAGCATAGTCAACATCCATATCAGAAATCAGCCTTTCTCAGATATCTACTGGTATGGGCTATACACTGCCAAGCATGTCAGTTAACAGCCCTGAGTCTAGAAACTGACTAGATCCATACTCTGGCCCCACATTTGACTAGTGTGTTCACAAACTCAATTACTAACCTCTCTGTATCTCATTTTTCTTATTAGTAAAATATGAATAATGCACACTTTTTAGAACCAACATGAGAACTAAAATGCAAGGTATTTGGAACCATGTCTTGTCCACACTAAGTGAATCTAAGTGTTTGCTAAATAAATATTAACCCAAACCTTTTGGAAGAAGTCTGGGAAGGTGGATATTTCAGCTGGGTATATTGTCATGTAGTACAAAGAAGAGGTCTGATAATAAGTAAGAAAGAAAGAAAAACACTGGTTAGGTGTACTGTGATGTCTGCCACAACAAGTAACATGGGTAAGGAGTAGGGCTGGAGAAGTATGAGTAAGGTAACAAAAGAGGAGACAGTCAGAGGGCTCTCTGAGACAAATTTCTTAGAGTTGGGATGTACTTCAGAAATAAACACCATTGCATCTATCCAGAGTCTTAGTCTGAATGGGACCAATCAGGTACAGGAGGAGAAGCAGAATACAACACAATGGATAATAAGAATCCAGCATAGTAAATAACTACTTTCCAAGTATGTTATGAACTATCTTAGCATTCATCTCAACCTTAGTAGTATAGCATAACTTCTCCCATTTTACAGATGATAAAATTGAGATTTAGAGCTCAGCAAATTGCCAAAGGGCTCCAATCCATGACTTGCTGCACAAGTACTGTACATAAGCCTGAAGCAAGCTGCACCCTGGGAAAGCAACTGAGGCTGTGTGGCAGTCCTCATTTGAGGGAATGGACCCAATATATATGGAGAGGTTCACTGTTCAACTACAGATACTCAAACTTAACCAAGCAGGGAGTTATGACCCCTGTAACAAAAATGCCAAAAGAGAGACAGCAGCCCATTGTGACATCACTGCCACGTGTCTTGCTCTTAGCCCTTCCTCCTCTCAGGTTTCCTCCAACTGTGTTAGCAAAGGACTACTCTTTACCAAAGATGAACATCTGCAGACTCTTGAGGTGCTCTATGTAATACTGCATTTGTTCTCACCAGGAGATGCTTAGATGCTAGGGCTGTACTGACAATCTGGCAGCTGATGGCTAATGATGTTGGAGGAAGGTGCAGAACTGGGCAGGGCTTGTGGATGTGGCAGGAGCATCATCCACAAGAAATCAGCCAGGTGACCCAAGGCTGGTGATTGGAGGCCTAGTGAAGGAGCATATGCTCTGCAGTGTGATGAATGGCTTGAGTTCTATGGTTGATCTGTACCAGGAAGTGAAGAGTTATGAGGAAATGAGAAACAGTCATGAAATTCAAAGCTATATCCTCGTGTGGTGTGCAATAGAACCATAGTAGAGCAGAGATCCAAGAGAAAGTCAGGGGAGTTATGAGCAAGGGTCAGGGCCCTGAGATAAAGGAGGCTCCCACCCAGCTGGGAACTAGAGGGCACAGAGGAAACTCTCAGGAAGGAGGCCTGACCTGGCTCATCTTCCTAGCTGACATTCAAAATATAATGTGGACTAGGACTCTGGAACCCCTATTCTGACTTTTCAGTTGTTATATCCAAAGATGGGGGCTGCGACAGCGAGGGCACTTAAGCAGCAATAGCAATTTTCCAATTTCTAAGGAAGCCATTCAGTGTCTTAACAACTATCTGTACACATGCTTCTGGGGAAATGTCAGCCTGAATACAAGGTAAACTTCACACACACACACATACACACACATACACACACACACTCATGCACGCACGCACGCACGCGCGCACGTGCACGCTCCAAAAGGATTCTGCCCTGCCCTGCTCAGAAAGACTCAGGAAAAATGTTTTGAGAGTCACCTAGGAAGGTGAGAGCTCCAAGCTTATCAGTGTTTCCTCTTCTGCTCTCATTGCCAGACAGGCAGGAAGTGGTTCTGAAACAAACAGGCAGGAAGTGGTTCTGAAACAGACAGGCAGGAAGTGGTTCTGAAACAGACAGGCAGGAAGTGGTTCTGAAACTGTTACAAGGAACCTGGAGACAGTGATGCAGACTGATTCTTCTCCATCATGTTCTATCTTCCAAGATTCTTGTCCATGAGTGCACATACATGCTCATGTGCACATGGTTATGAAAGTATGTGTGTGCTTGTATGTATGCACACTTATGCGTGCATGTGAATGATGCCAAGTGTTCTCCTCAAATACCCTCTATTTGTTGAGACAGGGTCTCACTGGCTCTTGAGCTCACTGATCCAGCTAGACGGCCTGGCAAACAAGCCCGGGGATCTTCTTGTCTCCTTCATCCTAGAACTGGAATTCCAGCCTTTCATTGCCATACACAGCTTTTTATGTGGGTGCTAGGGATCTGAGTTCGGGTCCTTGCTTGCATGGCAAACACATGTCACTAGTGCTAATTCTTTCCATCTTCTAACACATAGAGAGTGTTGTCTGGATTTGTTTGCTTGTCAATGTCCTCTTAGCAGATGTTTAGGGGAACTAGGCAATTGTTTGGAGACTGAGACTCAGGCTCAAGTGAGCACTAGAGTCCCCCCTCCCCTTCCTAGAACAGGTAGTTTAGAAGTCACATCTCTTATCTTCTGTTAAATGTTCCATTTCTTTAAGCTCCCAGGCTGTTCTAAAGACCCAATTCTGTTTCTACCTTGTCACCTTCATCTCCACCTCCACACATCACTTTCTACCAACAACAATTTCAAAATTGATCTTTTAAATGATTCTGCACTTAAGTCAGCTACTGAACTTTAAAGGGTAAGACCATGTCTCTTGCTCAGTTAGACTAAAATAATGTACTGGTTGACCATGCTAGAGACACTCAAAATCTACAGGCTGGAATTTTATCCATCAATTTCATGCCGAGATCTCCTACTTGCCTGCTTCCTCATCCTTCAAGAAAATTCTAAGGTAATGCCATCTCAGCATTTCCCTTTCTCTGAAAGGGAGTGACTTTCCATAGGCATCATTGTAAGTGTTCCTGGCACACCATGTGGTGGACCCAATATGGCACCAGGTGAAATAAGAATTCCTGGCATGTAATGGCCACATGGTAAAGCCAACATGGTGCCATGTACAGAGAGCATGCCCCAAGGCGTGACTATGTAGACTCTCACCCACCCCTTCTCTTAAAAGAAACGCCACATGGCAGCCCATTGTCTCCTCTTCCCCCTTCTCTGTCTTTCTCTCTCCTCTCTCCTGTTCTTCTCTGGGTACCTGCCTCTCAGTAACTCTAAAATAAACTCTCGTGTGGCATCTGGTAGTGAGTGTGTGTGTGTGTGTATGTGTGTGTGTGTGTCTCCCCATGAGCAAAAATACAAACAGTCATGATCAAACCTTGCTCTCCCTTTAACCTCTCTATCATTCATCATGTGGCTCTTTCACTATTGACCTTGGAACCCTAGTCCAGTTGTAAGAAGATACCATAACGTTATCCAGTCTATTTTGTCTTTCTGTCTGGAGAGAGTTCACTCTACCTCTCTCTGTCAAATCCTACCTATCCTTCATGTGCTTAAATCTCACCCCCTGTAAACTTCTTTCCAAGCCTTCCTAATGGCAGGCAGGTTTAGCTTCCCCATCCTCTCACATTGCATCTCCCCCTCTGTGACACTAGCGCAGCTTGCTTCCTCCAACGTTGTTCCTCAGAAGCAACTTGCTGTATCTGTATTGTGTTTTAGCATGCCTGGATATATTTATTTCTAGATTATTTTCTCTCTGATCTGTTCTAACAACTCAAATTCATTGCCAGTAGTTCTCAGTTGTCATGGTTTGGATGTGAAATGTTCTGTGCATGCTCATGTGGTGAACATCTGGCCTGCAGATGCTGCTGCTGCTGTTGGAGGAGAGTATAGAACCATTGAGTGGTAGCTCCACACTGGAGAGAAACGTTGAGATTAATAGCCCAGCAGCAATTCCTCTCCACTCACTGTTTCCTGGTCTATCCATATGTGGGCAAGCAGCTGCCTCATGCTCCCATTTCCAGAGAGTCATTTGACACTATGCCTTCCCCACCATGATGGATTGGATCCTCCAAAACAATGAGCCAAAATAAATCTCTCCCCCTTAAGTCACTTTGTCAAGTACATAGTCACAGTGATGAGAAATGTGATGGATACATTGATTTTTGCTGTAAGTGGTTCTGAAACTGTCTATACACATGCTCAGTATCTCATACCACAGTTGAACCGAGTCCCTGGGTATGGGAATCCAGACATTTGTACTTTTTAAGTCATCTGAATGGTATATAATGTACCACCGTGGTTAATGTCTTCCTCTGGAGCCACTTAGAGTTCACAGCCTA
>PVIH01008757.1:14104-76353 GCA_004025045.1 Sigmodon hispidus
AGGGAGGGAGGAAGGGGGGAGGGAGGGAGGAGGGAGGGGAGGAAACTATAGCTAGCTGTTCTTAGGGTAGGTAGTGGGTTGATTTCTATTTCTAGACTCACTCTGGGAAGGAAGGTGTTCATTGCCCACCTGTAGCTCCTTTACATCCCATAGTGCTGGGTAAAACCTGCACAACAGACCTGGAGCTTCATGCAGCCCTCAGGCTCTGTGCCGGGGCACTCACCAACTCTCTCCATAAAGCACGGTTCTAAATGGAGATTGTGACAATAGGTTGCCTCCTAATTTTCAGAGGAACATGAATAATCTGTTTTCGGTTTGCTTATAACAGTCTTAAAATCTGAATACCTAATACCAACCATTTTTTCTTGTAAGTATTGATAAATTGATTTAATGATTAAGCATAACAGCAAACTAATAAAGGAAAATCTTTAGAATATTAGAAAACAGTGTCTAGGGGTTTATATTTGGGTTATATTTATTACCTCTCTCTCTCTCTTTCTCTTTCTTTCTCTCTCCCTCTCTCTCTCCCTCCCTCCCACTCTCCCCATCCTTTCTCCTTCTCTTCCTCTCTTCCACAATATTTATTTGTCATATATTACATAGCAGACATGTGAAAGCATAAATGGCAAAATATAGAGCTTATATTATAGACACAGTCCTTTCCCACATGACATTTACTGAGACAATTTTAATATTTCATGATTTCTACAAGCTGTGAGGTATACTGTGGCTTTCAGAACCCACCTCATCCACAAGGTTAAGAAGATTGACATATTAAAATTTTTCATTCAGTTTCATGAAGACACCAGATGCTTTGAAGGCTATCAGAAAGTTGCTTGTGTCTAGTGAGTGGGCCCATATAGAGAAGACAAGCCCAGCTAGGTCCAGCTGGGATGGTCGTTCTCAGGGACTTACTTCAGCCAGGATGGTTGTGAAGATTCCAGCAGCCCCAGAAGGCAGGCCTCCAGAACACTGGAACTTCCTGGCCTCTGTGTGGGTGGGCTCTCCATCACCATACTAGTCAGGCACCTCAGAGGTCCCACCTCCATTTCCCATAACTCATGCACTTCAAGGATTGCAGTATGTTTTTCTGAATACCCCCCGCCAGGGTTCATATGTTGAAATCCTTATTCCCAATGCTATAACTGGGAGGTGGAATCTATAGAAGAAGGTTTGGTCTTGAGGATGGAGCCCTTATGAATGATATTAGTGTTTTAGACAGATATATCTAGAGGAACAGAATCAATAGAATAGAACAGAGAAGAAATAACAGGATTTGCTGAATTCACTCACACAGTTGGACTTGAGTAACTGAGTATTAACTGTCTGAGTGCTGCAGAGACAGTAGCTGTTCGATTTCAGAAGCTTAGTGCCTCACTACCTCCAACGCAGTACTGAAGGCCTGGACGATCCTGGGGAGTCTGTACTATAAAATCTGTGTTGAAAGGCTGAAGAGTCCTGGGTGGCAGGAAGCGAAGGAGCTTGCAGGCATATACAGTTAGATTCCTTTCTTCCATGGGCCTCCATCCTTATTGGGTGGTGCTGATTACATCCAGGGTGGGTCTGTCCACCCCAGTTCCTATCACAAATGTCAGTCCTCTCTGGAAACACTCACAGGCATGTGCAGGGGTGCTCTTCACTAGGTATAGGCATCTCAGTCCAGCCAAGTTAATCAACAAGACCAAATATCATGGTGTCTTTATAAGAGACCTCACAGGGCTTCTTTGTCTCTTCTACCATGAAAGGATACAGTGGAAGAGCATCATCTGTGAACCCAAAGCTGGGCCTTCTTCAGTCTGCTCACACCTTGATCTTGGAGTTATCAACTTTAACCACCATGAAAATCAAACATCTGTTGTTTTAAGCCTCCAACATAGTGTGTTATGGTATCCTAAATGGACTGAGACATAGAAATCATTATTCTATGAGAGTACAAGAGAGAGAGGGAGAGAGAGAGAGAGAGAGAGAGACAGAGACAGAGACAGAGAGACAGAGAGACAGAGAAAGAGAGAATATAGAAAACAAACCCCAAGAAATCACAAGGCAATCAGGCACACTAAATAGACCATTTCTCAGTCCTGATTTCTAAATATACTGCTCACCAGGCCAAGTAGAAGAGTCATTCACAGCTGATATGAAGCAGGCCTCATACATGCCTGCTTTCCACAAGAATCAAGACACAAACCTGAACTCCAGGCTTTAAAAATCCTAGCATTTCTGTATAGCTGCTCTCCTATCTTGTTTTTCTGTCCTAAAATCTATTTGATTACAAAAAGCCCTGCTCTGGGCTTCCAGACACCTGGAGGTCTTCTGAAAGTCTTCCCTACTTCTGAGATGTGTGTGGTGTGGGTCAGAGGGCTTAGGAGTTGCTTCCTCCTCAGAGTCTATGGCCAGTGTCTTTGAATTGTCTCAACTCTTCCATTGTCACACTCCAGCCTCAAACAAGACTAGAATTTTTGGCTTAGGGATTTTATAAAGCCCCAATTGCTCACTCCTGTGTGAGGAAGACCTCATGATTGGAGCCATCTTTCCTAAAGACTCCTTACCACCTCAGGCCTTATGGGAACTCTTTCCTGTTGTTAGAGTTCAGACTTCATTATAGTTCACCTAGCAATCTCTATAGTACAATAAGACTACTTTTAACTCCCAACTGTGGTACAAAGCAGGAAAACAACCTATCTCAATCACAACATTGTCAAGCCATTCACGGAAACTCCATCATTCAAGTACATGAAAGAGTGGAATCTTTCAGAGGTCACTTAATTACATTCTTATAGACTATGACACTTTAAACATTAATACTCTCATAAAAGAAGCTAGAAGAAATTTGGATTAATCAAAAGTTGGAGCCCGGAAATAGGACACCTTATGGAGATTGATGGCTAAGGTTAGATAATCATAGAAAGATATGCATTCAATCAAGAGCTAACTTTTTTCTTTTATAACATAATTCCTTACTGATTCTTTGGGAATTTCACATCATGCACCCCAATCATGCTCACCTCCCAGTCCCTCCATATCTACCCCTTACCCGGGCAGCATCCTTCCAGTCCCTCAAAAAACAATTAAAAATGAACAATAGCAAAAAAGAAATCTACGTTGATCCTCCATCTTTCCAACACCTCTTCATTCATCCTAGTGACATGGTAATGCGGTTCATCACACTCACTATACCCTTTTGTTCAATTAGCCCCGCCCACAACATGTTCATTGGTCTGGTTCAAGGCCTCTGGCCTCTGGCACACCATCATCACTGGATCCTCACCGAAACTCCTCTTAGATCCTGCTGTTGCTCAGAGTCACAAGGATCCTGTGGTTATTGTCCCAAAGGACCAGTCCAGGAAGGTAATTATTAATCTCCAGCCCCGGAGAGAAACTCTAAACACTAGAATCCCAGGATGACAAAAATTCTATAAAAATTTGTCTCATAAATTCTATATACTTTATTGTTTCTCAAAGTCTAATAAAAACATGTACATTCAAGATTATGTTCCCAAAATGTTGCTACAGAGTCTGCAGGAACACTGTTTGCTAAGTGACCAGTTTTATAATAATCAAATTGTATTTTCACCTGTGTTAAACACAGAGATGCATATACAATGAGGATATCAATAATGAATTAGGGAAATGTTTTAATTTTTTATTTCACTCACTTTATTATTGGCCCCAGATTCCTGCTGGGTAGGGAATTGTATCTATTTGTGTTTCCATGTCATATTTATATTCATTTATTTTATTAATTGGATTCTTTTTTCCTCATAGCCCATTACTAATATGCCTGTCATTTGTGCCTCTAAAACACACTCCTCCAGACATCTTTCTTCACATCTCCTGCTGTCCTGAGCAGTTATGAGAGGAAGCCAATAGTGGCTTCCTTTGACCCTTGGCTCTCTTCTGGGCAGGCCAACGGGAATCTCTGGCTGGAGGACTAGGGAAGTCAGGATCCCTAGCAGAGTACCTGAACCACTAAAATCCATTGTTCTTCTGGCAACTCTCTTCTTGACTCTTTGGGTAACTAACTAACTGCTCCCAGTCTCCAGGGCTGCATAAGGTGAAATCACAGCTTTACCTCTAACCCTGGTTTCTGTTACCACTTCTCAAGGCCTCTCTGTACCTACACCTTTATCTTGATCTTCGGCTCAGTGTGCCAGCTCCTTCCTGGTAGAACTGAGGCTGATTGATGTAACCTGCTTCTTGCCCATTTCCCACAATGCATATCAAGCCTCTAAGCTCCTATTTATGTGTTCTTGCAAAATGGTACTGTTTAGTATGCATCTATTTGAATTTTCTCACAAATGTTACTGAGTTTCGTTTGGCTTCTTACCTTTTCTTACTCATTACAATTTCTTAGAAGGTTCATACCTGTAACTATGGCTACAGCTAATCTGTTGTTTTACAGGGATTCTCCATATGCCACTGCCTGCACATTGACTTATCTAGTGGCTCAGAAGATAACACCACCTGGTCCCCAGTTCCTTAGCACTACAGCCAATGCTGAAAAGAAATTTTACATATGCCTCCTAGAGAGCTGTGTAAGGATATCTGTGGACTCCATAGCAAGGGATAGAATAGCCAAGTCATGCTGCATAAAGTCACTCCACTCCAGAGAAGCCACTAAACTCTGTAGAATACCCACACTCACCACACATCTCCAAGGGGCCCCATCTCAGCATCTCTACCAACACTGAGCATTTCCCAAATTTCTGTCTTTTAAAACTTACTTAGATAGAAAGTGACACATTGGTTTGTAATTTGTTTCTTTGATTATTTATAATCTTGATTATCTCAAGATGCCTTTGGCTTCCTCTTCCACAAACTGTATGCTCACATCTTCTGAATTGTCTTTCTATTGATTTACAATCTTTCTTATGTGCCCACATGAAGTTTCCTACATATTTTTAAATATACTGTTGGCACCAGTTAGCTAATACTTTATGTGGAGCATAGGTGATAAAAGTAGATTAATTTGTTGGTTTGCTGCAGGGGTTTTGTTTTGGTTTGATGTGGTTTTGACTGTTTGTTTGTTTGAGACTAGGTCTCTAGCCTAGGCTAGCTTTGAATTCCCCATATAGCCAAAGAATGACCTTGAACTTTTAAAATTTTTGCCTCCACCTACCAAGTGCTGAGATTACAGGCATGTGCCAGGATAATTAGGTTCACAGTGCTGACGATTGAACCCAGGGCTTGATGTATGCTAGGTCAATTCTTTACTAGAAGAGCTGTAGCTCCAGACCTGAGACTTATCAGTCAACTTATTCACAAAAGGATTTTGGAAAATAACTTCTGTCTTCTCATCTCTGTCATAAGGATGTCAATGGTAGAACCATGCCCTATATTTGTAGCGGGAGTTAAATAGAACAATGTGCCTACAGTGTCCACAATGGTGCATCTTTACAGATGGTCACCTTATGGTTAAAAAAGAAAAAAAAAAAAAGAAAAAAAAAACAAACAGATTTCCTGCTAGTTGGGCTGATGCTTCAATTCGGAGGTAATTCATGTGTTCTAGGAATATGCCTACACAGGAGCAAAGCTTCAATAGGAACCCCAGCTCTGATTAGCATGTGACAGGGTCCTAATTAGAGAGGAGCTCAGATGGACAGAGAAAGTCTCCTGGAGTCTATGGGCAAGCTCTCCCACATTCATTTTGTCTCTACTGATTAGTGAATGAATAGGGCATTGATTATGAGGCCATGCCATTGTGTAGCCTTTCAATAGAGGGGTCCCATGCAGGGACTTATTAGCAAATTAAGCCTTGAATAAATGTTTTGCAAATGGAGTCTTTCCAAATGAAAAGAAAGGGCTTTGGAAGTTGAGAAACATTCCCAATGTAGGGGCCATCAAGGCCATGTGTCTTTCACATAATTGTATACTTGTCCACTTGAAGGTTTCCAGGGCCCCAGGTGGCGAATAAAAATTAGTTACAAAGCAAGCCTGCCATGAGTTGTCGCCTTTCCTGGAGTAAGATGGATAATTTTGGGTTATCTTGACTGGTACCCAGCCCTGAGCACACCTTCTCTTGGATTGTACTCCATAGGCAAAGTGGAAGGAACTGGCCACCTATTTGTCACTGGTTCTGTAGTATGCTGTGGGCTCCCTTTATGTTTTACTTGGGATTGATCTGAGTAACATTTCTGGTGGGGGGGGTGTCTTCACCCACAGTAGGGCTGGAACTGCAGCCCTATGGATAGACACTTCAAGTCAGGTCATACTTTGTTGTAGAGAGGGCTTTCCTGCTAATTGCTGGATGTTTAGCCATGTCCATGGCTTCTACCCACTTGATACCAAGCAAAAACACCTGTAGACACTGTCAAGTGTCTCTGGAAGACTTAACTCAATTGTCCCTGGTGAAAGTTGCTCAACCAAAATACAGAGCCTCCTGGGGACAAAACACCTGTGGATCAATAAAATTTTAAATTATAGAATGACAACTAGTTTTCATCCATTAATCAACTCGTAATTAAACTCCTCCTGGACCAAGCACTGTTAAAGGGCTAAGAACCCCTCAAGGGGTCAGACACACATGGACACATCTATCTTTCACAGGGCTTCTACTTGATAATAACAAACAAGTCTGAAAACAATAGAGATCATTTCCAGTTGAGCCAAGTGTTACTGGTTGTTATAGTCAAGAGTAATTTGAATAAGGGATGACAGAGATTACTACATTAGACAGGGGGCTGGTAGATGGCTTGACTGATAAAATGGAGTCAGCCATGAGACCACTGAAAGGAGGAAGCTTACAACAGACAATAGGGAATCATTAGAAAGTGTGATGTAGTGTTGTGTGTGTGTGTGTGTGTGTGTGTGTGTGTGTGTGTGTGGCTGGGCAGTAGTGGTAGTGGGAGCTTGAGCCTGTTCCAGAATTCAGAAGGGGGCTGGTATGGCAGAAAGCACTAAGATAGGAGTTGGGAATCTATGGCTTCATGATCCAGATTGTATTGTCACCACACAGCCCCACCCCGTCATCATCATCATTTACTCTTATACCCCATTCCAGCCATTTCTTGTCCCCACAAAGGCCTCCAGTCTGTAGGGTCTACCCACACTTACTCAATCTTTCCTCAAGTTCTCATTTTTCTATCTCAATCTAAACCCATGACACTCATTATAAATTCATTAAAACTTCCGGACTCTCACTTTGTGATAGGGCAAGACAGTACAGAAGTTCCTCCACCTCATAGTCTTGCTAATGCCATTTTAGCTTTAACTAGAATTTAGTCTCCTTGATGGGATGTCACATAGAAAATTATCCAACACTATTCTAGGAGCCTGAGATCAAGATGCTGCAATTAACTTAGTTCCATTAGACTGCTTGCTGCAAACACAACCTACCCTGCCAAGCAATATATCAGGATATGGACTTTGCCTTTAAAATCCCCTTATATTAAACACTGGGTCTATGTTTGGGTCCTGAAACCTGAGGATAGTCCCAGCCAGATGGGATTACTTTCATTTTTCTATAGATTGTGTTTGAGTGTTCCTCTCTGGTGGGCTCCTATAACAACACTGTGAACAAAATTTCTGTTCTGCTTAAATACTCCATGTGCCCCTTCAAAGTGCTGGATACAAGTGGAGAAAATCATGTAAATCACCCTGCACTGAATTAAAGGACATTCATAACACCCAGGGGAACTTTGGTTCTCTTTCTAGCCACTCTTCTCTGGCTCCCTCATCATCTTCCTGAACCCTCTCCAGAACAGCATACATAAATACATAATACATACATACATACATACATACATACATACATACATACATACATACATACAATCTGATGGATGATAGATAGATAGATTGATAGATAGATAGATAGATAGAATAAACTCTTAAAATGAGAGAAATGTGATTTTTTTACAGTTTGGTTTTAGAAACATGGGCATATTAAATGCTAGATGTCTTTTGAAGGTATCAAATTGGAAGAAACATTTGTGGCATTAAATGTCTGTCTGGTGTTTAAAAATCCCTTGTGTAGGCTATGGTTTGAACATTCCCACAAAAATTTTACATTGAAATTTCCTTCCCACTGAGAGCTATTAAGAGAGTCAACTTTTAAGAGGGGGTTGGGCCCATTCATAGTTTAATGGATTTGTGTGTTATCTTGAGAGGGTCTTATTATAAAAGCCAGTTGGACTCATCTCTTGTCCATGCCCCTGTCCTGTAATGCACTACACAGCTCCAGGACCCCTCAGAGTCCCCACCATGAAGAAGGACCACACCTGATGCTGTTCACAACACTGAACCTCACAGACTCAAAAACTGTGTTTCAAACACATCTTTCCTCCTCTATAACACATGCTTTTAAGATCCATGTCCATTGCAGGTTGTCATGAAGTTCTTCTCATAGTCACCTGGAGACCCAGGTTAGCAAAGGCTTCACTTAACATGTGCTTACATATTGGAGACTAAAGAACAGAGGTCATGGTGCATTGCGTCTTCTCACTGTATCTTACAAACTAGGCTGGGAGCAGAGTGACAAGAACGTAACCACTAATAGTCACAGACTGGCTGATCAAAAGATGACAGGTTCTAAGTCCTAAAATGGACTTTCATTGTTCTTGTGACATTAACCTACATAATTATATGGCTATTCTATGGACATGTTGAACATTTTAACATTCACTTACTAGATCAATGTGTGCCAAGTCTCAGAATAGCTCATCCACATACAATGTTTTATTTAATCTGCACAGTGTATTAAAAAAAAACTTGTCTTATTATCCCTGTTTTTATAAGATGTTACCTAGTGGTGGCATTTCAATAGTCCTAGCTATAAAACTAGTTCTCAGCTTTAATTTCAGGTATCTTGGACTCCCAAAGTTCATACTTTGAACGATGTAATGAAAACTGGATTATAAAGACTTAGAATCCACCCTTAAAGATCTGATGGTATCCTAGCAATGAAAGACCATGACCAAAAAAACTTAGGGAGAAAAGAGTTTGTCTCACACGTCCATACCATGGTCCATCATTGAAGGAAGTCGGAGCAGGAACTCAAATAGAGCAGGGAATGTGGAGGCAGAAGCTGATGTGGAAACCATGGAGGTGCTGCTTACGGGCATGCTCAGTCTGCTTTCCTATAGAACCCAAGATCACTTGCCCAAAGATGGCTCAACCCACAATGGGCTGAGCTCTCCCCCATCAACCATGCCCTGCAGAAGGACTTTATGGAGACATTTTCTCAATTGAGATTCCCTTCCTTTAGATGACTATAGTCTGTGTCAAGTAGACATAAAACTAGTCAGCACAGATGGTAAACCATCCAGAAGGTCCAAGAAAAAAGAAGAAGATGGAAAAAGAAAAAGAAAACCCTGCCTTGTGTGTTTTATAACCTTCTTGGAAAGAGAAGTCTCCTTATTTTAATTGTCAATTTGATGGACCCTAGAATCATTAAGAAAAGAGTGTTAATGAGTGACTGCTTAAATTCCATTAGCCTGTGGTAACATCTGTGGGCAATGTATTGATCTATGTTTATTGAAGTAGGAGGGCCTGTCCAATGAGGGCAGCACCATTTCTTAGATTTGGGTCCTAGACTATACAACACCAGAGAAAATGTGCTGAGTACGAGCATGCATGCCTTCATTTCTCCCTGCTTTTAATTGTAGCCATGTGTCTACCTCAAGTTCTGGCCACCTTGATGGTCTCCCCAGTAATGAAGTATAGCATGAAACTAAGCTGCAGTAACCCCTCATCCCCTAAGCTGCTTTTGACAGAGTATTTTGTAACAGCAACAGGAAAAAATGAAGACACAACCCTTGGCTACAAAGGCTGAGATTCATACTCACAGGTAAATGAAAATGCAGAAGTCATTTGCAAACTGGTAATCTGGAGATGCCCTGCTCCTAGGTGCTCTCCTGCTTCATCTAAATCATTACTGTGTTCCAAACAAAGCTACTTTGGTGGCAAATGAAGGCTCCTTACAGTTGCCATCTTTGTTGGTTATAAGTGAGACACATAGTAAGGTACTAATTATATGATTATCAAAGTTGACTTCTACAATTCTCTTTCTGGCACTTATCATATTTTACCACTGACTTGGTGGTCTAACATAACCTGAGTTCATTCTGTTCTATTTTTGAAGACCAGAAGTTTAAAATCAGTATTCTGGGCTAAGATGGGGCATTAATGGGGCTGAGTCTTATAGCAGCTCTGTGGGACAATCTGTTTCCTGGTCCTTTTCAGCATCTAATAGTTGTCTATACTCCTTCATCCTCAAAGCACATCCCTCCCTTCTCTTTCCTTCTTTACATCTTCTCTGGCTTCGCCTGCCTCCTTCCTGGGAGGATCATTATTGCTGTGAGATGGTGCTCTTGTAGATTGTAAATATTTGTCCCTCCTACTAGTTTAATAAAATGCTGATTGACCAGAAGGCAGACAGGCAGTATGGGTGGGGCCATCAACTAAGAAAACTTTGGGAAGAGGAAGAGCAGAGGAGAGGTGCCAGCAGACACAGAGGAAACAATACCAGAATGCTGCTTTGAGAAAAGGTACTAAGCCACGTGGATAAACAAGATAAGAATCATGGGTTTAAGAGTAAAAGTTATCAAGTAATATTCCTGAGCCATAGACCAAACAGCTTTGTAATTAATATAGGTCTTTGTGTGATTAATTGGGACTGCTGGTCCAGATCTTGGGTCAAGCCAGAAATTCTTACTGCACATTGTAAGAAGTTGACTCCGCTAGTTAATCTGGGATAGTGTTCTTCTCCATCTCATGAGCCATGAGCTGAGTACTGATGCAAAGTCTCCCTTGTTATCTAAGGCAATAGTCTTAAGTCCCAAGGACTAGACAATAAACACATGTGATGTACCATTACTCAATCTACAACATCTGTCCAGAGAGCATCACAACTCAGGAATAATATTCCACCAATATTTTTATTGGCTTCTTCCTCAAATCCTGCCACATTCACAGCACCA
Source organism: Sigmodon hispidus (assembly GCA_004025045.1). NCBI lineage: Eukaryota > Metazoa > Chordata > Mammalia > Rodentia > Cricetidae > Sigmodon > Sigmodon hispidus. The sequence continues at coordinate 25,021 of PVIH01008757.1, forward strand.
TGTAACCATATATCAGACATCAGCTCAAGTCCATTAAACAGTCATTTACAACTAGGGTGGGCTATTCAGGCTTCACTCTAAATTGTAATACTAGAGATGGGAATGTTTTCCCCTTCAGTTTTAAAATTGGACATCATGAAAGTCATTTAGTTAATAAGGTCTCACTTTGAATTAGAGAGCATGCTTTCTAAGCACAAAGGTTGAATCAGGTCTGACTTTCCAGACATTTACACTTTTATCACCTCTCTCCCTAGTCAGCTGTGGCCAGGAGAGTCATGATGAAGCCCAGAAGGACCAGGATTATACATATCCATGCACATATGCATACAATGCAGCTCCCAGCACTATGTCTGTACCAGGGCCTGCAACAGGAAAACCCAGGATATAAACAGTACTGAACATGTCAAGACTCACTGTTCTTAAAGCCGAGATGTCTTCCAGACCAAAAAGGACAGTAGCTTCTCCTTTGCTGTCTGGAAAATGTACCACATATGAAAGATACAAATCTTTGGGAAGAGTAAATTAGGTTACTCTCCTGCATCTAAGGATGGCTCAGTCACTCACTCATTCCTTATTAAATAAAAGCCTAATAGTGTCTGCCACTGTGCTGATCCCAGAGATGTGAGACAGTACAGAAGATATGGATTCATGGTCTGTCTGCTAGTTTGAATGTAATAGGCCCTCATAATCTCATAGGGAGTAGTGCTATTAGTAGGTGTGGCCTTGTTGTAGGAAATGTGTCACTGTAGGGGCAGGTTTTGAGTTCTCCTATGCTCAAGCTACTTCTAGTCTCATAGACCATTTCCTGTTGCCTGCAAGATGTAGGACTCTCAAGTACTGCTCCAGCACCATGCACACTGCCGTGCTTCCTGTCAGGGTGATAATGGACTGAAGCTCTGAAACTGTCAGCCACCACCTCAATTAAATGATGTCCTTTATAAGAGTCACCATGGCCATGGTGTCTCTTCATAGCAATAGAAACCCTAACTAAGACAGTCTTATTCCAATCTGGCTGTGAGCAGTCAATAGAGGAATTACTTGGAATGCATCTCTTGTGTTTGGTAGTCTTCATAGAACTTAGAGAACTTAGAACTAGCTTCTTCTTCAGGAGCAGTTGGCAAATAGAGATATGATTTGAATCAATAACAGTCATGGAGCTGGAGAAAGAGCTCAGTCAATGAACTGCTTGCCACAAGAACATGCATACACACACATGAATACATACACATAAAAACACCACACACACACACACACACACACACACACACACACACACACACACAAGCCATACAAACATAAATCCTATTCTGTGGATTCCAGTAGTTCCTGAAACCTCTTTGGGGACATAGAGGTGCCTGTGTGGAGTATAGTACATCCTGGATTAGCTTCTTGTTGATTCAAATACTTTCCTGAAAGGATTAAAATACCAGATCAGGTCCATTTGCTGAGTGGCCTCATTTGGTGTGGCTTTGTAGTTGCTCCAGAGCCCTGAAACCAGCTGTCTGGAATGGCCATCATCTGAGTACAGCCATTATCACAGGTCAAGACTCATGTTTCAGAAAATGTGGTGCTATCTCTCAGAGACAGGAGATGGTGTACATTTTGTTGTCATTACAGTGACAGCGGAATTCTCTTTCAGAGAAGGCACTGCCAGGAGACAGCATGAGGAACACAGGCCCTTGTCAATTGTGGAGAGAAGAGAGACTGACTATTTTCAACTGTAAAATGTAGGCTTTTTCCCCCATGGATGGTGACTCGTCATGGCAAATTAGACAAAAGCACAGTGGTTTGTGATGACTGGCTGGATTCTATTCCTCTGATGTGATCACAGTCTAATGCCAAGATCTGAAATTCTAGAAGACAGGCTGTAATGTGAGCTCCCCAATTGGCTGTACTCAGTATCTGAGGATGAGAGCTCACAGGGTCAATGGCTTTCCTGTAACCACACTTGAATTATGTGTCCAGTTTTGAGTCATGCTGCCCTAAGTGAGACAGAGAACCAGGTCCTGCTCACCCAAAACCTTGACAATAGTATGAGCTCTGTCTGGCACAAATAGACAGATCCCCCACCATAGGCAGAGACAATACATAAGAGGAATGCAATAAAACTGTGGGTAATGTAATAGGAGGAGGCCTATTGATTCAGACATTCAGCATCTCATAAATCTATATTGAGCTCTTACTCCAGGCCAGGCTCTGGGGTGGTGACAGGAACGCAGTGGTGAGAGAAACCTGGACCCAGCACCTCTGCACCATATTTGCAACTAAAAGTAGCATCATGTTCTATCCTGTGTTTGACTTTCCTTTAGAGGGCCCATCTCTGAGCTGCCTTCAACCATATATTCTGTCAAAAAAAAAAAAAAAATGAGAGGTTCAGAGACTTGAGAGACAGGCCCTCCTGCTCTAGACCAAGGCTAGGTAACCAGATCCACCTCCAGGCCCTGCATTGGCCTCTTTCAGCCAAATGCAAACACGGATGTGAACATGTAAACAGCATTGTCTGAGGCACCTGTAAATGGCCCTTACAGTGTGGATGGAGAATGATTGGGGTGGTTACCTATGTGCCTGTATCTACACTTGCTTCACAACTACCACCCCCCCACACACACACCTGTACTGTTCTTTTCAGCTCTGCAAAAGGTTCAGTTGTGTTCATGAATCTATTTTCTTTAAATCACAGTGGACACGGGAGTTCTGGTGGCTGCTGAGGGAAACTTCTAAGATTACACCTATTTAAAGCCAGAAGGTTTGAGTTTTAGGAGTTAATCCCTTTCCTATATTAGGTAAACCAGTTTAAACTGGATTCTGCTTGTTTATTAAAATGTTCTGGGGGCTAGAGAGATGGCTCAGTGGTTAAGAGCACTAGCTGCTCTTTCAGAGGTCCTGAGTTCAATTCCCAGCAACCACATGGTGGCTCACAAGCATCTGTAATGAGATATGGTGCCCTCTTCTGGCCTGCAAGCAAATGTGTAGGCAGAACACTGTATACATAAAAAAATAAATCTTTAATAAAATAAAATGTCTCTGACTGGCAGTGGTAGCACATGCGTTTAGCAGGGCAGGCAGATCTCTGTCAGTTCAAGCCCAGCCTGGTCTAGAGAGAGAGTTCCAGGTCAGCCAGTGCTACACAAAGGCACCCTGTCCTGAAAAGCCAAAACAAAACAAAATGATCTTGTAGTGAATGATTCTCCATCTTCCTAATGTTGTGACCTTCTAATGCAGTTCATGTTGTAGTGACCCTCAGCCACAAAATTATCTCATTCTTACTTCATGACTGTAATTTTGCTACTGCTATCAATCATAATGTAATATCTGAGATGCAGGATATCTGATATGTGTCCCCCCCCGAAAGAGGTCCTGACCCATAGGCTGAGAGATGAAACTTTAGGGTTTGAAGCCCAGTCACATCAGCTATGTGCTAGTTATTATAAGACTGTATGTTATCCCCCTCTCAACAAAGCCCAACATGCATTGAAGGGACAACCCACTGATGATGGGTGGTAGGAAGAAAGAATGAAACTGGAGGTAGGGAAAATACCTTCCAAGGTCTCAAACAGAAGATATTTAATGTCTCAGTTATGATTTCTACTGCTGAAGAGACACCACAACCGCGGTAATGCATGAAGAAAACACTTAGTTTGAGCTGACTTATAGTTTTAGAGGTTAGGTCCATTGTCATCATGGTGGGGAGTATGGTGCACACAGGCAGACATGGTGCTGGGGTAGTAGCCAAGAGCTCTATAACTTGCAGGCAACAGGAGGAAGACTAAGACACCAGGTGGTACCCTGAGCATGGGAAACCTCAAAGCCCACCCCCACAGTGACGCACTTCCTCCACCAAAGCCACACCTCCTAAAAGTGCCACTTCCTATGAGATTACAGGAGGCAATTACATTCAAGCTAACACACTTAGTAAATGTTTCTTCCACTTTAAACCATGTGGTCCATAAAACCTTGGCATAGTTTCTGAGAGGAACCCTATGTTTTTTTCTAAGAAATAAGCACCAAGCTCTACCTCAGAGACTGAAGATTCAAGGATGATGGAGCCTTTGTCCTTAGAGTCAGAACAGCTTAAAGACAGAGGGAGATGCATTCCCAGTCTTGTCAGTGTGGGGTGCTATTTGCTAATGAACCAATTACATGAGAGAGAAAAAATAAGCCAGACTTAAAAAATAAGCTGCATATGTATAAATGAAACATTTGCACACATCTGAAATTTAAAAATAGTTAGGCTCCTTGTCACAAAGATGCGATTTCTGTGGCCTATACAGATGAGTATTTCTCTAGAGGTCAGATGTCCAAGGGCACTATGCTAGCTCTATGCTTACTAGAATCCTGGCACTTTTTTTTCCCCCACTTCACTGGGTAATGCTTTATCAAAGCTAACTCACAGTCTCAAAAGGTTGCATCAGTGTCATTCGCTACGTCTGTATTTCTAGGAAGTCATCAACAGGTAGAGAACAGCAAAAAGACAAAATGGAACTAGGTCCTTACACAAACCTCATCTCCACAATGCACATACACCAGTTCAAAGGGAGAGCGGGAGCTTGATGAGCAGCCAGTTACAAAGGACAAGTGAAGCACGAATTCTAGTTGGTACTCAGCGAAAACTCAGAGCCAGATATCGGGGAAAAGCTGGAATATCAGAAAGAGGAAACAGACCACAGCCAATTCCCACCCAGACAACTTCTCAGGGTAAAAGCTATCTTCCAGAGTCCTCAGCCTGGGTTGTCACTTCTACAGAATAACTCAATGTCTGCCTTAAATATCTTCTTCACCGAGTTGTTTCACTTCCTGGTTCAACTCTGCATCATAATCCTACAGTTAAAATTAAAGGTGTGAGCTATTACTGTTTGTTAGTTTGGCCTTGAACTCACAGAAATGCAGAAAGAACTCTATCTCTGGAGTTATGTGATTAAAGGTGTAGGTCACCACTTGGTCTTTCCCCTGCTGGGCTTAAAGAAATGAGTTACCATTCTCTGATCCTCCCGGCTTGACTGTGGGTGTGTTCTCTTGATATTCCAGACTGATTTTATTAAATAAAAAATATATCACCACAGACAAGCAAGTGTCCCATGGCCACAGTATCCTAAGGAGGAATTAGTTGAAGGGGCAGTGATGAAGAGATTTTAAGTCAAGATTGAACTAGGTCAAGATTTAGGACAAAGCAAATATTAGCCCAGATCAGCAGTACCCAGAGGGTTTTTTCCAACACACAGTGATGGATGCTATACACATTCACTTGTAAACAGCTGGAGCCCTCAATTTTTTGCATTTCTCATTAGTTCCCAAGTGGTGGTGATGAGGATAATATCTGAGCAATCATATTGGAGAAACACTTTTGGACAAAGTCCTAACTTTATTCACAGGAAATTCATTCTCTAAGCAGCAGAGACTCCCTGAAAGCTCTCTTGGGCTGGGAAGAAGCACAATGACCTGGTTTAGGAAGGCATTTCTGCAGGGTGGGCAGGAGTGGTGGATGGGCAGAGGTGGTGGCCAAGGGAGGAAGAGGAACCACTAAAGCCAGAATTCTGGCTATTTGATGGCACTTAATTGGATTAAGTATAGCAATTCCATGAAGGTTTTGACCTCTGAGCCCCAGTTTTATCATCTGGGAGCAAACCAATCAAGCTATCTGACTTATGCCTGCAGGAATTCTGGTCCTACAAGTGTCAGTGCTGGTGAGTTTAAACAAAGCATCAGAAGTTTCCCTAGAGCCCAGAGCTGGTTTTTGTTTGTTTTGTGGGGTGTGTGTGTGTGTGTGTGTGTGTGTGTGTGTGTGTGTGTGTGTTTCTAAGGGTCTGGCTCACATACTCATGCCTGAAGCTAGAGTCCCTCAAGTATCATTCCTCATGAACTGTTCACCCGGCTTTTTTGAGATGAGAGTCTCCCCATTGTCCTGGAAATGTGCCAGCTGTGCTAGCTAGTTTCTATGTCAACTCGACCCAAGCTAGGTGTCTTAGATAGGATTTCTATTGTTGTGAAGAGACACCATGACCATGGCAACTCTTACAAAGGAAAACATTTAACTGCAACTGGATAGTACTTCAGAGATGGTATAGTAGCACATACCTGGTGACTGAGAGTTCTTCAGGCTGGTAGGCAGCAGGAAGAGAGAGTGACCCTGGGCCTTGTCTGAGCTTCTAAAACCTCAAAGCCCGCCCCTAGTGACACACTTCCTACATCAAGACCACACCTCCTAATAATGTCGCTCCTTATGAGCCTATGAAGGCCATTTTCATTCAAACTACTACACTAGGGTCATCTGGGAACCCATAGGGTTGCCCTGTAGGCAAGTCTGTGGGGCATTTTCTTGGCCGATGGTTAATGTGAGTATGTCCATCTCACTGTGGGCTGTGCCACCCCTAGGCCAGTGGTTCTGGATGGTATAAGAAAGCAGATGGATGTTTGAAAACTTACAACTACCTCACGAGGAATCTGACTGGACCATGCCATGTTTTCAGAGTGGCACAGGGCAAACAGACTTTGCATAATGGCTCAAGAGGTTAAAATGCTGCTAGTGTGGTATTAGAGGAGGATGTTTACCTTAATGTTGGATTTTTATTTGGGGTAAGCTACATTTCCTGGGTCCTTTTTCACTGTCTTGAAGGCATACACATCAGGAGCATGTGCTGAGTGCTCTCAGGCTGTGCAGTGATGGTCAGAGTAAGAAATGGAGTCACAGGGAGGCTGAGGGGATGTCAAGGGCCAAAGGCTGACTTGGATTGTCACTGAGTTTTATGTATTTGTTATTTTTTTCAGAGAGTACTTTTCTTTACTCAAAACAAAATATTCCATATTTCTTGAACAGTCAGTGCATCTCCAGCTTGGTTTTGGTCTTATCCATTTTGGTTTCTGGAGCCTTGAATCCCTGGTTACAAGCATTGACGGTCACTCCCTGCCCAGTCTGGGCAGAGCCATCTGATCTGTGAAGTTTCTGAATGCCCCTTCACTGCATCCTAGGGCATACATAGCTTTTTTTTATTTTTTTTTATTTAATTTTGTCAACTTTAGTTCTCCATATACATTATGAATGTGGCTGTCTCTGTCCTACTTGCTCTGTAGTGTGCTTGTGAGAATCAGGCAATTCTTTGATTCTGTTACATTTTACTATTTCGAGTGTGTGCTTGGTTGTCACACGGACCCATAAGAAGCAGCCTGAGGCCATTAAGTCCCCTTAATTAACATGTATACATTAAACAGGGTTGAAAAATTTAGGCTGGGCATGGCGGCATGTTTCTAATGTAGCGTTTGGGAGGTAGAGGAAGGATTCAGCTACATAGCAAGTTTGAGGCTGCATGAGATCATGGTTTTGCAAACTCCTGCTGGAAAAACAAAAACAAACCAAAAAACACCCACTTTATCAAGCACTGACTGGCAGCTTTACATTTTGTGGATTTCTTGGCTACAACCCAAATAAACTGATTACATTTTGGTTGTTTTTTCAGTAATAAAGGTGATGGTTAAAGAGAGAAAGAAGGAAAGAAAGAAAAGGAAGCACGTGGAGCAAGCAGTGAGCAGGCAAGCAAGTGAGCAACACTTTCCCATGTTCCTGCTCCACTCACCTTCCTACCCTGACTTCTGTCAGTGATACAGAGCTGTAAGCTAAAATAAGCCCTTTTCTCTGCAAGTCTTAGTCATGATATCAGAGCAATAGAAACCTAAGATTTTAAGTAAACTAGACTTGAGGGTTGGCAAGCCCCAGGAATCTAGCTGTCTGTCTCCACTTCTCCACCACTGGGATTATAAGAGTTTGCCACCATGCTTGGTATTTTCCCCATAAGCTTTGAGGGTTGAGCTGAGATTCTCAAGCTTGCCTTGTAAGTTTTTCACCATACTGAGTCATCTCCTCATACCAAGGCCTAAAGGTTTTTTGTTTGTTTGTTTGTTTGTTTGTTTTATTGAGAACCAGGAAACAACTGGTGAGAGCCACAGAGAATCCCTCCAGACTCAAGAATTAAGCACTAGAGGAGAAGTGGTCCCCTGGACACAGCTTGTTTGCTCAGGAGCATGGACAATCCTGCTTGGTCAAGAGCCCTCTTGCAGGGTACAGCTGCTAAGAAGCTAAGAAATGGTCCTTGTCATGAGCAGCAACTTGTTTGGGAGCCCTGACTGTTTTTCACATGAGACAGCAAACATCGCCCCACCCAAAAAAAAAATGTGGAGTGGGCCAAAGAAAACAATCCCTCTAAAGGGCCTCCCCAAGAGCTATTTTTTTTTCTAGATCTTTTGAATCAGTGAGGGAAGCCGAATGGGATCAAGCTAGCAAGCTGCCAGGGGATTGTCTGCTCCTCTGAATCCTGGCACTTCAGCCTCTGCTTGGCATTTACAGCAATGTGTCTGCTGTCTCCCTGCAGCAGCTCATTGTCTGGCATGAGGACACAGGGTCTGGCTGCCCCTGAGAAGCAAGCCTAGCAAATGGATACCAACTGAGCTCCTGTGGTCAGCAGATTAGCCCTGTAATACTGCCAGCTTCAGGGGGTCACCAGGGCCTCTGAAGGCCAGCCTAAAATCCCAGCGACTCCCTTTTCATTAATTTCCTAAACTCTGCTGCTGCTGCTGCTGGGCTAAGGCTTTGCCAGGTGCAGGGATGTCTCTAAAGCACACTTCCTGTAGTCCAGCCCTTTGTAGGGTCCCTGAGATTCGGGCTCAGGTGCTGGAGGGGTTAGGGAGATGGAGGTGGCATCTCAGCAAGCCTTGTAGGTGTCAAGCAGGCTACATGGAGAGCTTTCACTGCTGATGACTCTTTTTCCAAGGGGCCAGCCAAGAGGCTAGAGTGTCAAATCCTAATTAAATCACAGAAGTGGGAGCACAGAAAAGACAAGCAGGGAGAGTGGGAGGCTCCTGCCCAGATTCTCCCAGGACCACTCACCCCAATGACATGAGGCTTTTCCAACCTGAGTAGATGAGTTGTTTTTTGTTGTTTTGTGGTTTCTTGTTTGTTTGTTTTTGTTAATTTTTATTGCTGTTGTTGCTGTCTTTTTTTTTTTTTTTTACTATTTTCTTTATTGAAACAGATAAATGTTGAGCAGCAATTATCTTCAGGGCTTTAGGTTGGCCATAAGCAATCAAAAGGTGAATGGACCCAGTGAGTTTAATCAGGTGATAATCAGCAAACAGGTAGCATGGGGTTATTGTGAAATTATGCAACAGAAGAAATGTCTAACTGCCAGGGGTGATGGGGAGAACCTTTGGAGTTGAAAGTACACTTGGCCCGTTTCTGGACGAGTGTGTGGGAATTTGCAGAGAAGAAGGCATGCCCTGGAGAGGAGCCATGTATGGCAATGAGTTCTAAAAAGCAGTATAGAAAAAGAACATCTAGAAAAGAAAAGCCAGTGAAATAAACCTGACTCAGAAGATCTTCCTTGTTGATGGTCAGGAGGTAAAAGAAGGAGAATATTTATAGAAAAATCAAACTACTCTGCTCTTACCTCCACACGGGCACATGCACTCCCCACCATGAATGCACTCTCTAGCGTATGTATGTACACACACACCTCTTTACCTTCCCTATTTTGTAAGTCTCTCACCTCCCCCTCCTGCATACTTCACATGTGAATATACACACATAATACACACTCAAAGATTAAAACAAACATATCTGGACATATGGAAAATGGAGGGGAAGAAGGAAGGATATAGATCAAGGGTTGAGAGGGTCTGGGACCCTCGTGTTATTTATAGAATTCTTGTCTTATGCTCTATCAGTGAGGTAGGCTGATCCTCTTCTATATACTCATAACTGGGATTCACTTGTTATTAAACACCATAGAAGCTGTATACTGTTGCATAGATGTAGGTGCTGGGGTCCAGAATTACATTAGCAAGGAGCTCCAAGAAGCATAATGCTCGGATCTTGTTGAGATGCTATCATTTGTGTTCATGGTTATAGGTTCTGCAGACTCCAGCCTTGCTCAAGGGCTTAGAATAATAAGTAGGAGAACCAGAGCCAGGGTATCATAACAGATGCAGGATAGTTCTCTAACCAGGCAGGGAAAACCAGCATCATGCCGACTTGGCTTCTCATAGAGCCATGTGATAGAGAGAACACCCAGGGGAGCCCTGCCAGTGATGTGCAGAAATGTGCACCTGGCCCTCTGCAAACAGGACTGATTTTCCATTGTGTTCTAGTAATGTCTAAATGATCTGAATCGTGGCCCTGGGCCCTGAAGGGCAATAGGCAGTGGGAAAGTCCATTGTATTCAACCCAATAAATACAGATTGATGCCTACTCTGTGGCAGGCTCTGTGTTCAGTGCTGAATAAGAAGCAAATAATAGAATGACTTACATGTAATTATACATTTATTATGCTAAATATTGCATGTACAGTGATCTATTGATATATATCAATATAAATATAGTACATATTTATGTTTGATTCCTGTTAAGGAGATCTTAAAATCCATATAAATAAGAACACCAGAAGGATTTTTTTTTTTTAAATATTTGGTCTCTGACCTCAGTTCCTAACGAAGAGGTCATAAGAACTTTGTATTTTCTAAGTAATCCTGGCACCTTTTCCCATCATGAGGTGACTCTTGGTGGGTTCCCGGATAGCCTCAAAATCAAGACATGGCACCAAGGGAAACAACCATGGGAATGGAGGACTGGATGCTTCATACCTATTCCCTGACTTTAGGGATCAGAAAGGGGTTGAATTATGTGTTGAACATCAGTGGACAATGATGTAATCAGTCATGCCTATACAATGAAGCCTCTCTAAGAACCCCCAAAGGCTGAGTTCATGCATTGTTTGGATGGCTGAAGGCATGCAAACACCTACAGGATACTATGTCTGAAAACTCAATCTTCTTCCTCCCTTTCTTCCTCTCAACCTATAACCCTCTCACCTGCCTCCTCCATGGGCACCTTTAGAATAAATGGTAAATCTACATCTACATAATTCCTTGTGTTTTGTGGACCATTCTAGCAAATTTCCCAGACCCGAGGAAGAAGAAACTGCTGCCTTGATATATAGTCACTTGGTCAAGGCATGGGCCACACTACCTGGTATCTGAAGGCTGTGAATGGGCATTCTTATGGGACTAAATCTTTTGCCTTTGAGATCTTCCTCTGACTCCAGGTCATCAAGGACATAACTGAAACAGGTTTTGTGGCACCCAGCCAGTGTCTGCTGGACTCTCCAATGGGAAAATCACCTCCAAGCACATTTTGATGACCAGTGGTAATGCCAGAGATGTGAGTTTGAGAACATAGAGAAAAGCATTTGCTTTTACTTCCAAATAATAACACAGCCTGGCTCTCCTGAAGCTTGCCATCCTGTTGGGAAATAGAAAATTAAACCTTGGTTACAACTGACCTGTGGCCAGGCCTGCCATTGTAGAAGCATAGGTAGCCATGGAAACCTATCCCAGAGACCAAGGGAGGGCCTTGCAAGGATATGAAGGATGCACCAAACAAAAACAGTGTGCACCAGGGAAACGAGGTCACAGAGACTGGCACATATGAGCAAAGCACATACACTGTTGTGAAAGGCAGTGTGTGTAGAGGGTGGCCACATGCAGGAAAGGAATTCCCAAAGCTGCAGTCAGGTGAATATCAGCATGTGGAAACCTAGATGGCCATCAGACGACATAAAGCAGTGGGGACATTGTGGGGAAGGGTTAGAGTCCTAACTATTTCTCAGTGCTGTGATAAAATTCTGCCTAAAGCAATTTGGGGAATGTCTTAGTTGGGGTTTCTATTGCTGCAATGAAACATCATGACCAAAAAGCAAATGGGGAAGAAAAGGGTTTATTTGGTTTACACATCCTTATTGCTGTTCATTACTGAAGGAAGATAGGTCGGGAACTCAAACAGGGCAAGAACCTAGAGGCAGGAGCTGATGCAGAAGCCATCGAGGGATGCTGCTTACTGTATTGTTTTTTATGGCCTGCTCAGTCTGTTTTCTAATAGAACCCAGAACCATCACCCCTGGGGAAATCACTGCTCACAATTGTCTGGGCCTGCCCTCCCACATTGGTCACTAACTGAGAAACTGTCTCACAGCTGGATCTCATGGAGGCGTTTCCTCAATGGAGGCTCCTTCCTCTCTGATGGCTCCAGCTTGTGTCAACGAGCCAGTACAGGGAGTAACGGGTTGGTTTCAGCTTACAAGTTACAGTCCATTGAAGAAAGCTGCCTTAGGTAGGCTAACTATTGCTGTGATAAAACACCATGACAAGTTGTGGGGCAGGGCAAAGGGTTTATTTGACTTACATTTCCATATTGGAGTCCATCACTGAAGGAAGTCAGGACAGGAACTCAAACAGAGCAGGAACCTGGAGGGAGGCAGGAGCTGATGCAAGGGCCTTGGAGGAGCTCTTTACTGGCTTGTTCAACCTGTTTTCTTCTAGAACTCAGGACCAGCAACCCAGGAATGGCACTACCCATCATGAGCTGGGTCCTACCCCAGCAATTAGTAATTAAGAAAATGTCTCGAAGGCTTGCCTATAGCTGGATCTTACAAAGACATTTTTTTTTCAATTGGGGCTTTTTCCTCTGTGATGAGCCAAGGTGACATAAACCTAGCCAGGCCAGAAGCTACGCTGATGTTTAAGCCAACACCTGCAGACAGGAGCTCAGCAGGGGCCACAGAGGAATGCTGCTCACTAGCTTGCTCTACATAGCTTGCTTATTTTTTTATTCAACTTGGTCCACTTGCCCAGCAGTGGCACCTCTCACAGTGGGCCCAGCCTTCCAACATAAATCATTAAGCGAGAGAATGACCTCCAGGCATGCTTTCGACCCAGCTGGATTGACGCAATTCTTCAACTGAGGTTCCATCTTTATAAGAGCCTCAAGTTTAGGTCAGGTTCACACAAATTAAGTAGCACAGTTAGTGAGACAGGAAAGAATGACACCAGCCCAAGGGTCCCTGCTTGTGGAAGGCCAGGGATTGGAGAGGGCACCTGATAGGTACATCAAATGAACCCAGTGTTCAGTCATTGTCATTAGAGGAGACTTCATCACCAATTATCTAAGCTGCAAACAACTAATAGTTAAGTAACGCGTTGACTGGTCAACTGACTAATCTATGAACCATTAAGTTGTCTTCTATGCTTCGTCTCCATTTTTCTGTCAAGGCTGCAAAATCTTGTGGTTGGAAGTTCTCAGTGCTTTCTATGGCTCTGGGAGCTGCCCAGTTCACAAATCATCTTCGTTTTGCTTGCTCCCTTCAAATAAATACTACTAAATTGAGTTAGTCTAAAGCATTTTCCTTTTAACACTGAGGAGTTCTGGCAGGAGACAATGGAATGTGGATTTGAATGCAGCTAAGATGAGACTCCAGAGTGACTTAGGAACCATGATTTGCATATTAATAGAAGATGGTAAATGGGGATGAATGATCTTATGGTAGGCTGAATAATGATCCTCAAAGATATCTAGTCCTAAGGCTGGGACCTTTATATTTATAGGTGGAGATCTAGGTGAGCCTGAGACACAATCACAAACACCTTTATAAATGGGTATGTGTATATTATTTAAAGTTTCATTCATCTTCATGTCCTCATCAGTTATTCTTCTGGCACATCATCTTGAAGTATTGACTTCTAAGGGAATTATCCAGATAATGCAGATAATGCAATGGCAATAAAGTTTATTTTTTAAAAATTTCTGGGTTTTTTTTTTTTGTTGTTTGTGTGTGTGTGTGTGTGTGTGTGTGTGTGTAATTTGACTCTGGGTTTTTAGGCCATGACAGATATTATGGAAACCAGATAACAACTTCGTAGGGTCTACTGTTGTCCATCTTCATATGGTGATCAAGATCAGGTTACAGCCTTGCACAACACAGACATTTCTAACAGGGCTGTCTCGTTGATGCTGAAATAAAAAGATTAGTTGAAACACTACATCAATAAAATATTGTCTTTTAAAAACATATTTTTATTGAAGGATAATGGGAAATAGGAGAAATTGAAGAAGAAATTCTATTTGAAAATGAAAAAAGAGGGGCAGAGACTTTATTACACACAGGTAGAAAAAAAATAGAGAGCAGAGATCCTAGGACTATTAACACAAGCCAAGGAATACTGGCCAAGGCTGCTAGAGACAGCTCAGTTCCCAAGAGTCTCCAGGAAGAGAACCACTCTACTGGCATTTTGATTTCAGACTCAGGCCTCTGAGACTGTGAAAACAAGCTTTGTATTATTTTAAGTTGCCATCTTATAAAAAATTGTTACAAGAGTCACAAGAAATCAATGGTGAGCTGGAGTAAAATATCAGTCAATTTTGAAACTAGAGCAGTTAGGTGGAGAGGAGATGTTCACAGAGATGGGGAACGCTGAAGAAGATGTAGGATACAGGTTCAAGAGTGAGCTGTTAAGTGTCTGGTAAGCAGATGTCTGGCTGGGTTTGGTTGAATATAGAAGGATGGAGCTGAGGACCACAATCTAGCCTAAAATTTGAACTCTGTAAGTCATTAACAGTCTGTAATGGAAGCCATATCAGCAGCTGGAACACCAGGAACAAAGCCTGGGGCTTCTCAGTCTAAGGTTCTCCTCACCTGGGTAGCTTTCCTGGAATTTCAAAAGCCTCCAGGTGGGAGTAATATGCAAATCAGGTTAAGAACCACTGGTACAGAAAGCAGGAGAGAGGGTACCACAAATGACTCTGGCCATAACAATTGAGAGAGAGACAGAGACACAGAGAGATACAGAGACAGAGAGAGATACAGAGACATGGAGAGACAGAGACAGAGATGGAGAGAGGAGAGACAGAAACAGAGACAGAAGAGATAGAGAGGTGAAGAGAGAGGAGAGACAGAGATGGAGAGAGAGACAGAGACAAGAGAAAGGCACAGAGAGAGAGAGAGAGAGAGAGAGAGAGAGAGAGAGAGAGAGAGAGAGAGAGTTGAGAGAGTTGTGACACACATCAGCAACACCTGGGAAATTGGTGGACTGTCAAGTCCAGGCTTCATGCCAAACCAAGTCAGAAACTAGAGATATCCAGCCTGGGAGGGCTCATGGTCGCAGGCACTGCGGGGGTATGGGTACACCTGAACAGCACTGGGTTAGAAGATGGTTAGAGCAGAGCCTCTCCTGGGAAAGAGTAGAAGCAGTCAGCAGGGTTCACAGAGAACCAGGAAAGCGTGACATTTGCACCCAACAGGGATGGTATTTCTTTGTAATTTTTCTGGGTTTGGTTGGTTGGTTATTGTTGTTAAGGGAGTTAGGCTGCCAGGAAGTCAAACACCATAAAGCCTCACATTAATAGAGAGCTGTAGCTCTGAATTGGCTCCAGGAAAGCACCTCCAGGTCTAAGCATTAGCAGGGACTTTCTGAACAGGACTCCAACAGCTCAGGAAATAATAGTAAGAATTGACAAGTGAAATTACCTGAAATTAAAAGGCTTCTGCAAAGCAAAGGAAACAATTAGCTGAGCAAAGAAACAGCTTGAGAAGGGGAGAGAAATCCTGGCCTGCTATACATCTCAAAGGGGATTACTGCCTAGACTGTATAAACAACTCAAAAAATTAAAGGCAAAATACCCAATCAATAAATGAGCAAATGAAATAAGCAGACCCTTCTCAAAAGATGAAGTGCAAATGGCCAATACATATAGGAAACAAATGTTCAGTATCCTTAACCCTCAGGAGATGCAAGTAGCAAACACACAGATACCATCCCATCCCAGTCAGAATGGCTATCATTACAAACAGAAGGTAAGACAAATGCCACTAAGGATATGGGGAATGCAGCCTTTATTCACTGCTGGTGAGAGTGTAAACTAATGCAGCCACTGTGGACAGCAGTATGAAATTTCTTCTTAAAAAACTTAAATACAACTACCATTTGATCCAAATGTCCCACTCCTGGAAACACATCTAAAGGCATGTAGGAGATGCCTGTGTACCCATGTTTATTGTGTACTATTTACAGTAGCTGTGTTACAGAATCAGCCCAGGTGTTCATCAGCAGCTGTGTGTATAAAGAAAATGTGATACACATACACAATGGAATTTTATTTAGTCATAAAGAATCTGCAGGAAAAGAGATGGGACCAAAGACCATGAAGTTAAGCTGAGTAAGTTGGACTTAGAAAGATGGACCTCAGATTTTCTCTCATATGTGGAACCTACATTTTGTGACTGTTCGTGTACACACATATGATGTGGAAGTAAAAAAGGAAGTATTGAGGAATATGAGAGAGACCTATGAGAGGAGAGAGGGGCTATAGAATAGGTCAATGATGTATGAATGAAAAGCATGTAATATGCTTACATGAAAATATCATTATGAGCCCATCATTTATACAATAAATATACACTAATGAGCGAGAAAAATAACAAGTGTAGCAAGTCACTGGACTCAGTGGTGAGTTGGCATTCCTAGGCATAAAAGCCAGTGCAGAGGATGTGGATTGGCAGTCATGGCTGCTCAGGGAAAGGAGAAATTGCCAGACATCGGCACCATTCCGAAGATGTTTCTCTGGTGGCACAGGGTCATGTCACCTGCTGAGACTGGATTTTATTGGCGTGATCTGTGGACATCACAAAGCAGGACAGGGAACTGACTGGAGAAAATTAGAAGTGCAGGGTGTGTTTCAGCCCCACGTGGGGTTGAACCCTGAGAATTGCTATCAGTCCTTGAGTGACATCATGGAACCCCTCCCCCTCACCTGAGAAGCGTGGATGGCAGCACTGTTCTGTCCAGTGTTGAGGATATCGGCGAGAGAGTGACTGATGTTACAGAGGGGTCCTTGAGTCTAAAGTTGAAAATGAAGGCAAGGAGGACAGGAGGCTTCTGATGAAGGGGCTGTAGATGTGAGGCTGAGAAGCTGGTGACAGTTGGGGAAGGAGGTGAGATTATGATCAGAGAATGAGTCGTCTGAAATATTGTGGCTTCAGAGGTGTATTCTTTTTCTTTGGGGAACCCTGGTGCGGCTCGAACAGATGTGAATTCTAACAGGGCTTGAGGGGAGACAGTCAAAAGCTGTATGTAGTCAGGGTTACAGAGAAAAAAGCATGAATTAAAGCCACTAATCCCAACGGGCCCTTTAGAGTTTGAGGGTCCATAGAAGCTGAAGTCACTGCACTTTTCCACAGATGTGGCCCTCCTGGCTCCAAGGCTGTCCTCATGATGGCATGATGAGTCTTTGTGTGTAGAAGATGCCAAGAGCTTTCTGCGCTGTACACGGGCTGTTTTCCAGCCTCTTGCACACCCAGTGCCAGACCTGATATTAGAGGCCAAAGAAGTCATGCTTGCTTTATTACCTGCTACCACTGACAGCCAGTGTGAGCAAACCAGACTTACATGCTGTAATGTCCATATCTAGCATCATCTGAAGCCTCATTTTAGAGGACACTGCTGTGCTCTAAAGAAGCATCGGAGGAGGAAATTGCATCACTATTGATTAAAGATAGCAATCTCTGTGTTCACCAAAATTTTCCCTGTCTGGCTTTTTTTTTTTTTTTTTTTTTTTTTTTTTTTTTTTTTTTTTTTTTTTTTTTTTTTTTTTTTTTTTTTTTTTTTTTTTAACTTTCTCTTTTGACAAGTCCCTTCTCTCTCTTTTCCTTTCCAAGCTGGTATGTGGGGGCAGAGGGGAGCAAAGCCATTGGCTCACTCACTGTCCTCAGAGCCTCATGTTAAGTACCCCGCCCCTTGCCTCCAGGCCATTGTTTAGGTGTGGAGAGGAGGGAGGAGCTGTTACCCGTTTCTTGGATGCCTTGCTAAGACCCAAGGTGAAGACCTGAGCCTTCCTCATGAGCTTCCATTAGGGAGTCCCTATAGTGAGTACTCCGAATAGCTGCGTTCTTGGACGCACAGGATTATCAGCATTTGAAATCAACCACAGGGGCATGCAGGGATTTCTGGAGCAGTAGGGGGGCTGGATGCCATCTTTGTTCCCAATGTTCTTAGCCTACCTCTCTTTGCCTTCCAGACTACTCCATTTTGAACCAGTGCCAAGAAGAATTTTCACAGGCTGCATTATGGGACACAAGAAGCAAGCCATATTGTTCTGGAATATCTCCCAAATGATATAGATGTTTCTGTAACTGTTCTCAACCTTCCAAAGACTTTGAAGGACAAAGACACATTTGTCTCCAGCAATCATCTTCGCTGTATATTTGCTTTTTCCCCAAATAGAGAAGAACATTCACTCCACTGCCTTTTCCTGACTGACAGAAGCTACCTTCTGGCACATCTTCTTTCTTCCTTACATTCACCCTCCCACCCTAAGGACCCAGCCAAGAGATAGAAGGCAGTATGGTCAAAGGAAGAAAGCCGGATGAATGAGAAAAACTTCAAATGCTATTTTAAAATAGTATTTCAATTATACTGATGGCTAGTTACAATGTTAGAGACTGTGTGCATCATTACAAAACGCATTAAAAGCTGGTAAGGTGGACCTGTTATCATCATTATATAAGTGAGAAAATCGAGGCCCTGAAAGCCCAACCTCATGCCAAGCATACACAGTCATAAGAATCAGAGGGAAGCCTCAAGCTGTCATCCATCCTACTGCACTAGGTTGACTGGTTGGTCCATCCAGCTTGCATGTGCCTCCAAATCCCAAAAGCTATGGACCTCGGATTTGTTCACCCCAACACCTTAAACGCTGCATTTCCCCCCAGGGCAATTGCCTTACATAAAAGAAAATTATCATGCCGGATTGTGCAATACATTCATGAAGAAAGACAGGCTAATGTTCATCCAGGTTGTCTAGATCAGCCAGAACAATTGTAAAAATATGAAATGACTGAACAGTTAAAATATTTTCAACTGGTTGATAAACAGCCCCTGTCTCTAATCCCCCTACATAGTATCATCCTTTGATGCCTAATCTAGATTGGCTGGTATCCAAGTTATAGTCACTGATAAAGATACTTTCACATATTATATAGCTCCTCCTATCTTCCCCCAGTCTCTTTACCTGGCCTGTTGGAATTAGTGACTTTAATTCATGCTCTTCTCCCTAGTTCTACTACAGTCTACCTTTGACTGTTTCCAACCAAGCCCTATTAAACCGTCTCCAGAAGAAAGAATCCTATTGAGATTGAATACATATATGCATGTGTGCGTGCGTGCGTGTGTGTGTGTGTGTGTGTGTGTGTGTGTGTGTGTGTGTGTGTGGTTTTCTCTACCTTCTACAGTAGGAGTGAGACAATATGTGAAAGCATAGAGCATAATGCCTAGCATATAGCAGGTGTTCACTAAACATTAGCTGAACTATCATCTAAGCCATGTTGCTGAAAGTCTCTCCCTGGAGGGAGAGTCTGGAGCCTGGCAATTCCCAGAGCTGATAGAATTAACACACATTCTTTAGAAAGGAAGACTAGAGCAATTTTCATTTAAATCCTCAGCATGAAGATGTGAATCAGCTGTGGCTAGATCTGGAACATCTGGATAAGCAAGCAAAGGCAATAGGCTGGTTGTTGGAACCACTGGACATGGTTAGGTACTAACTCATTGGCGAAAGCAAAGCAACATTGTAAGAGATGTGTGCCAATGGCAGAAGCCCATTATCCTTCCCACCAGGCATTCCCTGTGGGCAGATGTTAAATGCTAACATTTGCTGAACACTATGTCCTCTTTGAATACCCATGCCCAGAGCAGAAACATGTCAATATTCCCTTTTTCGGTGTTGGGAAACAGATCTAGGGAGGGTCAGTAGCTTGTCCAAGGTCACATAGGCAGCAAGACATGAGGTTGTGCATTCCATCTGCCCTTTCTGGTTCTAAAGGCATCGTTTGCTTCCTCTGGCATGTGTCTTTCCACTGGGGGAGGGGTAGTAGACAGCTCACCCAGACGTCTCCACTATTTGCTGCTTTGGTTTGTTTTGACCAGATCCTTTATAAGGAACTCACAAAAGCCATGGTCTAAAGACATATTTCAAATTAGGCATGCTCTTAACAAGGCCCACCCGCAATCCAGAGAAGCTTGCAAGAATCCTGGGATTATGGAAAGAAAGCCTAATGAGATATAAAGAAAGAAACAAAACACACGCCAATGCAACTGCCCAGAAAAACAAGAAATGAGTGTGTCTGTTGATGAAAGCAGTGAGCCAAAGGCCTCTCAGTGTTTCAAGTGCTCCCGTGGTGATGGAGTACTACGTGGTACAGGGAATGCATTCTGCCCATCAATAGCCTCCCTGAGTGTGCTAGTTTAACCTTGGCATAGACAGGGGCTGTGAGCCACAAGGCTAATGAATGATGGCTCTGAGCCCTCTGGCTTCCTGGCTGGGTGGGAGTCAATGTTTCTGAATCACATATGTTTACAGCTGGAATCCATGCAGAGGCAGTGAGCTGGTGTCAGATATAGGAGGGACTTATGCCTGCAGTCTGCCAGTATACTTATGTGGGCTCTATGATGACCCTTGGTTAAAGCTCTTTCTAGTTTTCAAACTTTCATACATGAGATGGCTTTATTTAAGCCTCAGGCCCATCTGCACTGGTACATTAATCTATTTGCACTGCTACAACAAAAATGCTACAGGCTGGACAATATAGAAGCAATGGAAAGGTGTCTACCCACACGATCAGTGTCAACTGAAGGGTGTCCTCCACTTCAAGATAGTGCTTTGTCGTTGTGTCCTCAAGAGGGAACACAGACTGTGTTCTCACAACAGATGAAACATTTAACTTGCCCACTTACAGCATTTATAAGGCATTAATTGCACTCCTGAGGGTGGAGTCCTCATGGATTAATTGTCTCCTAAAGTCTCACATCATAATTTTGTTATTTTGGGCTTAAGTTTCAACATGAATGTTTGAAGCAACACATTCAAACCTAGCAGATGGAAAAAGAGTTACATCAAATTCCCACCCACCCCAACCCACATCTTTTTGTCTACTTTCTTTTATTCATTTATTCTTGAGACAGGATGTCACTATATGGTTCCGGATGGTTTCAAAGTCACCCTGTAGCCCAGTGTGGCTGTGAACTTGAGGTTCCCTTGTCTTAACCTCCTGAGTGCTAGGATTAGGTATGTGCCACTGGGCTCAGCGTTTTGCTCTTGCTGTTGTCTGCCTCTTAGGCATGAAAAAATGGCGTACCCGGAATGGGAAGTGAATATTTGGTCCTGAGTTTTGGGGCCCAGGGGAACAGTTTGCTGTAAGGAAAAGCTGAAAGTTCCTATGTCTGGTTCATCTAGACTCAAGCCCTGACCTCTTCCTACCTGGGGAAACTGCCAAATTCCTTAATTCACTGGACCTCCATTTCTTCATTAGTAAACAGAGGCAAAAGTTTCTAACTTGGAGTGTAGCTACGAGAATTAAATGGGTTGATATATACAGAATCCTGAATGTCCACAAATAATCCCCCCAATTCCACACACACAAATGATTCCCCCCCCCAATTCCACACCATTTCCATTATTCTGAATTTTAAGTTCACAGCTCTGTCATATCGGAGGCTGGGGAAGTGAAGGAGGAAGAGATGAAGCCCTGACCCTTATGGTTCCCACATACATTGTGGCTATAGAAACCCAAAGTGAGGGCGGACCATACAGCAGGCATGCCTGGGACTTCCTGGAGGTGACTGGAGGACAATTCCCCCATGTCTAGCATATTTAATTGCCAATATTTAACTATGAAAACATCCATAAATTTGAGTAATAGATTCTCTAAGAGTGCATTGTGCTAGTGTGATATCATCAGATGGTTTTATGGACATGTGGGTTCCCGGGTTAGTGAGTGTGGTCCAGGGCCCTGAGCTGTGCGCCTCACCATCACAGAACAATGGATAAATCCTTCTACAAACGACCTTCCTCCAACAGCTCCTTTTGCAAGACCTGAAAGGTCAGGCTTCCCTTAAGATCTCATCTCACCTGCTGGAGAGTCTCTCCTGACTAGCTTCCTGCCACTATGATAACCATGGTGATCAAGGGGTGGAGGGAGAGTTTAGTTCAGTTTATAAACATCAAAGTACTTAGAGGAAAGTGAGGAAGAGGAGGAAGAGAGCCTGACCAAGCTGTAGTGCTCGCTTTTTTGAAGCAGAAGGCTGCACTGTCAATGCTCAGTGTGCAGGCTCCTAGCGTGGGCGAGCTTTTGTAGTAGCTGTTATTTACTTTACTCAGGATCAAACTCCAGACCTCACACACCCACTCTCCTTAGTTCCAACACTCCTACCCCTCCCTCACTCCTCATCAACCCACGGATGATCCAGTGCATCATTTCAGCTCCTCTGCTGTCTTGCCATGTTTTTTTTTTCTGTCTCTACGGTCCTTCCCCGACTCAACACATCAAGGGTTAATTCTCCACCAGTTCTCTCACCTCAGGACTTCACAAATGCGTTTTGATTTTCTAAATACTAATGCATTACTCTTACCCGGAACCACACTGCTGTGGGTCTCTTGAGTCCATTCTTACTAGGGCCACCACATAACTCAAGCACTATGCTTTGTCCCATGAGACAGTTCAAAGCCATTACTCTCTTGAGCTCAATGACAACTGAAGACACCCTAGAAATCTGGATCACTGGGGCCCAGAATGTTCCTCTCTCTCTCTCTCTCTCTCTCTCTCTCTCTCTCTCTCTCTCTCTCTCTCTCTCTCCTTGGAGAATGCAATGTCTGTATTCTTCAAAACATTCTAAAACACTGACATAACATTGTTCTCCAAAAGTAGTTAAAGTGGTTAAGAGATACAGCTCAAAATACAGGTTCAAATCCCTCTACCTGAATATAATAGCATCAAATCTTGGCTTAGTTAGTATCCCATCTGCACCATAGGTTCCTAGCTTTAAGGTACTGACATCTGTTTGAAGAATTATTGTTGAAGGGACTGCATGAGATAACAAATGCACAGCTCACAGTAGAGAATGTAACCCACAGAAAAAGGCTCAATGAATTTCTATTACTATGATTATCTTCTAAAGTCCCTTTGATAACTCACTGACTCACCCTAACCAATCTGCTTGTCTTTCCCCAAATACTGCCATATGGGTCCAAATGTCTAAGCACTTACACCTGCTGTATCTTCTCCTCCTCAGTCTCCTCACACCCAAACTTCTCATTATTCAAATCACAGGCTCACAGGCCCTTCTCTTCTCCTGTCATGAGAAGCACACTCCCTGCCCTCTTCATTGCCTCCACACCTCTATGCCTCCTGGGATCTTAATCTCCTTCACAGTGTGACTTTTACCTTCATGGATTTGTCCCTGCTAGGTGAGCTTAATGAAGCCTTTTGATGCTCTACAATGAGCTGGGCCTTTGCAGCCAAACCATTTTCAACACTTGTCTGGAAGGCTGGCTCTGTGGCATTGGATAATTATCTATCCTCTGATCTACACATCAGAATTAGGGGTCTGGCAGAGCTGCTGGGAGGATTTACAGTGCTAGCCTATGAACTATCCAGCATTTGAGCTGTTCCCCTCCCTCGACTTCAGTCATAG
The DNA here is from genome assembly GCA_004025045.1 of Sigmodon hispidus. Lineage (NCBI taxonomy): Eukaryota > Metazoa > Chordata > Mammalia > Rodentia > Cricetidae > Sigmodon > Sigmodon hispidus. Next base: position 48,355 of record PVIH01008757.1, read on the forward strand.
CTATACACACAAGCCAGCACAGACTAGAGACTAAAGGATTATCAAACTCTCTGGCCAAGCAGCTTGGATAAGTCCACAGTGCCCTGTCAACATCTATGAGCACATCTATTTTTAAAGTGTCTAATTTACCGTGCCTTGATGCAAAAATGAGGCAGCTTCTCAGTATGTGGAACCTGCTTTCCTTAAAAATGTCTACAGTGAGAAAATTAAAGTCATGATTGTGACCAAAGTGTTAACACGGCTCACTAGCATGCTGAAAAATTGGAAAGGCTTTCACCAGGTTTTAGCATCAGGTATCAGCTTGGTATAAGACACAGCTTCCTATAAACATCACTGGCTGTGGGAGCTGGAAGACAGAAGGTCTACATTTCTGGTCCTGGCTCTGTAAATTACTTCTAAGGAATCCTGAGCAAGAGCCTTAAGCCTCACAGAGATTGGGTTTGTCCTCTAGCAAGTGAGCGCAGTGGCTGGGCAGATAAGTAAGATCTCATCCAAATCTCTCTCTGTGGCAAACCATGGTACCCCTGCAATTGCCTCAAGTCTCAGATATGTGGTAATTAGCTCCCCTTTGGTGTTGGCATTGTCACACTAAGAGCATCCAACCAGCTGTGTTGCTGCCCATCAGTAAAAGGCCATTCTGAACCATCTGCTCAGCCTGGAGCTACCTGTGTGACTCAGAGCACAACAGCAGGAAACTGTCTCTGAACACAGGGGTCAGTCAATAAGAAAGTCAGAATGAGAAGCCGCTTCATTTCTACCAACCTGGTACATTTGGGTTTGTCTTTGGTTGACAATAATTAGTAAATTACTCCCCCATGCCAGCAGTAAATATTGCAGATTTGATTTTATTGCCAACTGCTACCATTTGGTTATTTCATGCCTTCCCTGCCAAGGTCCATATGTTAAAGGTTTGGTCTCCAGCTGATGCTATTAGGAGACAGTGGAATCTGTAGTGGGCGGGGCTGTGTGGGAGGCCTTTAGATCATTAGAGGCACCGCCTCAGAGGCCCCTCGGTCTCTTTTACTTCCTCCAGCGCATGTTACAGCTATGATATATCCCTTCACCACAGAGCCAAAGCAACAGGGTCAACCAACTTTGTTCTAGGACCTCTGAGGCCATGAGCCAAAATGACAGTCTCTTCTATATAAGTAGATTTCTGTCAGTATTTTCTGAAGGAATGGTGGGCTCACTTACACGTCAGCTATTTGCTTATCACTAAAAAGATAACCTGATCAAGTCTCTACTGACTAAGAGACAGTGGGTTATCTGATGTGGTAGTCTTTCCTATGTATAGGTCTACTTAAAAAGTCTGTACCAAGCTGATGAAGAATTTTTGAGTAGTGGCAAGATGAGTAACTCTTTCAAATCTAGACTAGTGGATTTGTATTCTTTCCTATATAAGTATGTATACTTAAGGATTTGTATCCTTAAGTGAGAAAGTTCTTAGTGTTTCCTGGTAGATGTAGAAAATGTTCCCCTGCCAGTTGATAGCATTGATTTATTATATCTCTTCATATAGTCCTTATGTAATGAGCTCATAAAGATAAATATTTATGTAAAAAAATTTCTAAAAATCTCACAAAGTAAAAAACACTGAAATGATAATACCTGAAGACGTTTGAAAAACTCTCCTGTCATAAATTTTTAGGTCAAATACATCTTAAGAATCCAGCTTTTCATAGTTTAAGTAAAATTTGACCAACCACATTAATCTAAGAAAAGAGTTGTTGCATTTTTTTCTAATTTTTAATGTTAAATATAATACAGTGGTATGTGTTATTTTTCTTGGGTTTGTTTGCTCAAGAAAAAAATGCCTACTAAATTTATACAGGTTTACTAATCAAGTAAGCTAATGCTACTTATAAATGATGTTTAGCGTGATGAGAATCATAAATTTGTATTCAACTAAATTGAATCATTACTCTGACAAACTTTCTCTATCAACAGTAATTATGTTTCACATTGAACTAGGTTAGATACAATTTCCAACATCTTTAGGTGGATTGAAATCCTGCACAAATACCAAGTTAATTAATATATTTTTAGATATCTAGATATTTTGCAAAGTGTGAAGGAATAATGAAACATTAATTACTAAGCATAATTTAAGGTTTATGTAGTTTGCCTCTTATTTTTGTATCCTATCCAGTTATATCTCGGGTCATGTTGATGAGCTTTGATTTAAAAGTGTCCAAGTGATTTCTTTGGCTGAAAAAAGTGTGTACATTTATATGCATCATAAGTTTTGCTGGTCTTCTAAAATACTTGCATTTGACAGGCAGTTAAGGTCTCTGCACCTGATTTCTTCCATGAATTAGGAGTAAGCCACTATAGATAAGCCATAATTAATATGCATGGTTGAGAACATAACAGGAGCTACAAGAAACATAGGAACCTATGTGCCTTTGTTATCTCAAGCAGGAATATGAAAAAAATGAAGAAAAACTATAGAGTGAAGAAAAAAACTATTTCTTTTCTTTGATTTATAATACCAAAATCTAAAAAAACTTGAAACATGTTCACACTTGAGGCAAGTACTCTCTCTCTTTCTCTGTCTCTGTATCTCTCTCTGTCTCTGTCTCTCTGTCTCTCTGTCTCTCTGTCTCTGTCTCTCTGTCTCTCTCTCTCTCCTCCTCCTCCTCCCATATATTGCATCTAGATTGCAGATTTCCCTCTGCCTCTACCCCAGTCTCTTCGCCCTCCACCTACCCTCTCCACCAGATTCACCCTCCCTTTCCCTCCCCTCTGAAAAGAGCAGGCCTCCCGGGGACATCAACCAAACCTGGCATAATACATGGATAAAAATAAGACTATTCATAATAAAAAAAGAAAAGAAAAATTCCAAAGGGGGGGAATACCTCAAGGCACATGATTTAGGATACACATGGGCACATGTACGTATGTCTATGTGTGTAATGAACTTTACAATAGCTCCTTGGTCAGATAATAAACTATCTTGAAAAAAATAAGCTACTGTAAAGCTAGGCATATACCATCAAATCAAGGCTGGATGAAACCACCCACTAGAAGGAAAAGGGTCCCATAAATAAACAAAAGGGTCAGCAACTGCCTCCAGTCCCACTGTTAGGAATCCCACAAGAACACCAAACTACTCAGGCATTCAGATCTAGATCAGGCCCCTACAGGCTTCATGATCTCTGCAAGCCACCACGTGTCCTGGACAATTGATTCTGTTGGTCTCATTCTTGAGGTGTCCCTGACCCTCTGTTTCTTCTCCTCAGGACTCCTGGAGCTCTGTCCAATGTTTGGCTGTGGGATTCCGCATCTGCTTCTGTCAGTCTCTGGATGAGTCTACTAGACTCCAGTCCTAGAACACTGCAAGCAGGACAATCTGTAGGTCCAAGGATTTGTAGCTGGGTTGTTGTCTCAATCCCTCCATTCAAGGCTGTCCAGTTATACCAGAACCATTTGTTGAATTTCTTTCCATTGTATAATTCTGGCTTCTTTATCAAAATCAAGTGTCTTTAATTACACGTAGGTCTTTAATTGCATTTCATTGATCAATGTGTCTATTTTTATGCCAAAATGTATGGTTTTTATTACTACAGCTCCATAGTACAGCTTGAAATCAGGTATGGTGATACCTCCAGAAGTTCTTTTACTGTATAGAATTGTTTTCACTGTCCTGGCTTTCTTGGTTTTCCATATTAAGTTGAGCTTGTTCTTTCATGGTCTGTAAATAACTGTTAGAATTTTAAGGAGATTGCATTGAATCTATAAATTGCTTTTAGTAGGATGGCCATATTTACTGTGTTAATCCTGCCAATCCATGAGCGTGAGAGATCTTTCCTTCTTCTTCAAAGACTTGAAGCTTTTTTATTATACAATTTTGCTTGATAAGAGTTACCTCAAGATATTTTATATTTATTGTGGCTATTGTGAAGGGTATTGTTTCCTTGATACGCTTTTTCACTTCATTTGTATATAAGAGGGCTTATATACAAATAAATAAACAAACAAAACTGATTTTGTTTTTTAGCTAATCTTGTATCCAGCCACTTTGATAAAGGTATTTATCAGCCGTAGGAGCTCTCTAGTAGAATTTTGGGTCACTTATATATGCTATCAAATTATCTGTAAATAGGAATACTTCAACTTCCTCCTTTTCAGTTTATATCTCCTTGATCTCCTTTTTGACTTACTGCTCTAGTACTTCAAAGTACTATATTAAATAGATATGGAGAGAGTGAACAAACTTCTCTTGCTCCTGATTTTAGTGAAATTACTTTGTGTTTCTCTCCACTTCATTTTATGTTAGCTACTGATTTGCTGAAATTTTTCTTACTATGTTTAATTATGTCCCTTGGATCCTTGATCTCTCCAAGACCTTTATCATGAAGGAGTGTTGGATTTTGTCAAAGATAAGATGATCATGTGTTTTGTTTTTTTTTGTTGTTTGTGTGTGTGTTGTTGTTGTTCAGTTTGTTTATATGGTGAATTATATTGATAGATTTTTTTTTATGTTAAACCATCCCTGCCTCTCTGGAATAAAACCTACTTGGTCATGTTGAATGTTTTTTTGATGTGTTCTTGGACTTGGTTTGCCCATACTTTATTGAGTATTTTTTTGCATCAATATCCATAAGAAAAACTGGTCTATAATTCTTTCTTCATTGAATTTTGTATGGTGTGGATATCAGGGTGACTGTCACCTCATAAAATGAATTTGGCAATGTTTCTTTTGGTTTTATTTTGTGAAATAATTTGAGTACTATTGATATTAGCTATTTTTTGAAATCTAATAGAATTCTGCACTAAAACCATCTGGCCCTGGACTTTTTTGATTGAAAAATTATTAATGACCACTTCTATTTCTATAGGGGTTATAGGTATATTTAAATTGTTTACTTGATCTTGATTTAACTTTGGTAAGTGGTATCTATTAAGAAAACAGCCAATTTCTTTTAGATTTCCCAATTTTGTAGAGTATGTGATTTTGAAGCATGACCTAATGATTCTCTAGCTTTACTCAGTGTCTGTTGTTATGTCCCCCTTTTAGTTTCTGATTTTGTTAATTTGGATGTTCTCTCTCTCTCTCTCTTTCTCTCTCTCTCTCTCTCTCTCTCTCTCTCTCTGTGTGTGTGTGTGTGTGTGTGTGTGTGTGTGTGTGTATGTGTGTGTGTGTGCTTTAGTTAGTTGGATAAGAATTTATCTATCTTGTTGATTTTCTCCAAGAACTATTTGTTTCATCTATTCTTTGTATTGTTCTCTTTGTTTCTGTTCTATTGATTTCAACTTCAGTTTGTTTATTTTCTGCCATCTGTCCCTCTTGTGTGTGTTTATTTCTTTTTGTTCTAGAGCTTTCGTGTGTGCTGTTAAGTCACTAGTATGAGATCTCTGCAATTTTTTATGAAGGCACTTAGTGCTATAAACTTTCCTCCTAGCAATGCTTTCATTGTGTATCATAAGTTGGGTATGTTGTACATTCATTTTCATTGATTCCTAAGAAATCTTTAATTTTTTCTTTATTTCTACCTGACCATTCCTGAAATTTTAGACTCAAAAATACAGGATAGATGGTAGAGTATTTTCTTTAATTTTGCTGACTACAAATAGACTAGTAATTCTTGCTTGATAACTGTTTTGTTATATATAATTTCACTATGTTAAAATGAAAGCCTTCTTTTTTGATTAGACAGAAAGAAGCGCTGTGGATGGTCTTTCTAACTCTGTAAATAGGTATTGCTACTCTTGGTTAATAAAGAAATTGTTTTGGCATAGGTGGGAAATCCATGCAGAGAGAAAGGAGGGATCAGAGCAGACACTGTGAGCTGCCAGAAGAACAAGATGTAATGAAACACAAGTAAGCTCTGAGACAAGTGGTAATACATAGATTAATAAAAATATATTAATTTAAGATGCAAAAGTTAGCTAGTAATGGCCTGAGCCATAGACCAAACAGTTTGAAATCAATATAGGCCTCTGTGTGTTTATTTGGAGCAAAGAAGCTGCAAGACACAGGAAAACTTCCAGCTATAAGTGGTACCTCATTTCCCTGGCTGTTATTGATTGTATTCTTAAACTGGCATTTAAGCATCTGTGTTTGGGATGATTATAGGTCTAGGTACTGATTTCCAAGTTTGTCTTTGTTAAATGAGGTTTTGCTTGGCTTCTATTTTCTATTTAGTCTTCTGGTCTTTGTGGTCTGGATATCTGAAGACCAACATTACCTCTAGTATAGTAGGGAGTCTTCGTCCAAGTTGGGATTGGTCTGGCAATTAGCTTGACTTTTGTTGTAGCAGAATGTCTTTGCTGTGGGGTTGTACTCTTGTACATTGTAGATATTTGTCCCTTCTACTGGTTGAATAAAACACTGATTGGCCAGAAGGCAGACAGGAAGTATGGGCGGGGCTACCAGACTAAGAAAACTTTGGGAAGAGGAAGAACAGAGCAGAGATTCCAGGGAGACACAGAGGAAGCAGGATTAGAATGCTGCTCTGAGAAAAGATACTAAGCCATATGGCTAGTCATGGGTTAGTTTAAGAGTAAGAGTAATATGCCTGAGCCATAGGTCAAACAGCATGTAATTAATATAAGCCTTTGAGTGATTATTTGGGGTTAAGCAGCTATAGGCCAGTCTAGACCTTGGAGCTACACCTGAACAAACAGGTCAGAAACTTCTTACTACAAGTCTTTGCTCTGGCTGATGTGTCCTAAACCTTCCTTCTGACTGGTGTGGTTTGCACCTGAACAGTAGACGTTCACTGGAGTTCAAGTTTTGTCTCTCTTAAGGGGCCATACTGATCAATGCCTTTATGTATAATGTGAGAGGGTATTTCATGTTTCTGTGTATCTATGTGTATGTTCATGTGCAGGTATATGTAAGAGAACACCTTGTGTTTTGTTCCTCAGGCACAATTCAACTTGCGTTTTTGCTCTTGTTGTTATTGTTTTTATTATTATTGAGATAGCCTCTCACTAGCCAGGAACCCACCAAGTATGCTAGAGTGACTGTCCAGGGAAACCTAGGAATCTGCCTATTCTGACTGATCTGTATTGAGGGAACAACTATGTAACACTATGCCTATGGTTTTTATGTGGGTTCTGGGAATCAACCTTAGCTTCTCATACTTAAAAGGCATGCACTCTGACAAGTGAGCCATAGTCCCAGCCAAAAGAGAAGGTTCTGTACCCCTCATGTAACCTTCCTAGATAGCTTCTGTTCCTCAATAGAGTTATTCGCTGTGACTTATATTTATTTTAGTGTGCCCTTCATGTTTTTTAAATAAAATCAAGGAGCTGAAACTCCTCACAAGTCTGTGTTACTTTTACATGTTTTATAATCACTTTGATAAACACACAGCTCACAATTATTCAGACATGTGTTATATCATCTTGATCAAGGACTAGATCTCCTTTGACAACTACTAAGATTTTGCCTTTTATAAATTTTATATTACATTTATATCATATATATATCATTATCTACATCTGCCTTTGAAAGTACAACTAAAAAAAAGGTCATTACAAAAATATGTTCTTTAAATTTAAAAAAGAGAGAGAGAACGAAAAAGAGACAGAAAGTGAAAACAAATATAAATAAATAAATCCCACAAGCTAGGTTTGCTACTTCAAGATTTGCTTATTCTAAGAGCTACGTTAGGAGCTGTCACATTAGAAGGGTTTCTGAGCCTCTTCTGCTGAGGAGCAGGAATGTCCTATAGCTGACTAGGAAGAACCCTGTTTGGGGCCAAACAAAATGACCCTGTTTCCCTCTTTTGTCTTAAAGCACCTGTGTGGTAAGAGGCCTTAGAGTCCAGAGGGTTAAGGACTCAATTCAGTGACTGAAAATGTATAGAGAACTTTCTTCTGTACTTGATTCCAGACTAAGTATCTCATAGATCTTTCTTCTCTAGGTGACTAGTATGACCTTTTTAAGCCACAGAAAATCAGAGCCACTCAGATTAGAGGAAAAATGGACAAAAGCATATGGAGGGATAGAAGTTGAATGGTTGGATAAATAGATGATAGACAGATAGATAGATAGATAGATAGACAGACAGACAGATAGATAAATAGACAGATAGATAGATAGATAGTAAGAATTGGTATAGATGCTTGACTTTATACAATTGTAATCAATCCCTTGAATGCTGTCATTGTCACACCTGGGGATGTATTGGACTTCACAGCCACATTGAAGATGATCAAGAGGTGAAGGGGTGAAGGTAGTGTCAATGTGAAAAGGGATCAAGGAAAAGCTGGAATCCACAAGAAATCTGGGATTTACATGAACCCTGATGCCAAAACATTCCACAGCAGCTGGCCTTTGAACACAGAGAGAGAGACAATATTCCAAAGGAAATCTGTGGGTTTCTCAACATCTCCCTGCCACACTTGTCCAGATTGTAGATTATCACCAAATTTATATAGTGGCTTTATCAAGGAGAAGGCCTGTAACTCAACTCCAGGAATATTCTTCCTGCCTCCCTGAGTATTATTTCCTCTCTTTGGCTTGTGGGATTTTTGTCTGCCTTGAGCAAAGAGAGAATATCTGCTTGCCAAACAATCTTCCGAAGTCATCAGCCACCCTTTGGACAGTGTCTTTCTATCTATAAAGTTTTATGGTGCCTCTTTTCCTCTGGCCATTCTGGAATCTTTGCCTGGGAATGTGCAGACTCCAAGGAGGCAGTCAAGAGGGAGAAAAGAAGAGTGGATGTGAAAGGTTGAAAGATGGCAATCAGACTTGGATTAATGGCTAAAAGAAAGATTTGCTTATGATTAATATTTCAGAATTTCCCCAGGCTACACAAATTATTCTGAAGGAGGAAAATATGATCAACATTTATTTTTACTCCTTTGTAATAAAGAAACAAACTACGTTTCCAACACTACCCAACACACACACACACACACACACACACACACACACACACACACACACACACACTGCACTCAAATCATCCCAGATATTGTATTGGACTTTCAACTTGGCATTTAGACACAGCTTCTGGATGAAGAAATTGCTACAGACATAGCTGGGAATGCAAGGTCCTGACTGTTATGCTATGTTATCTGGACCCCTTTTTTACCATCTTTCACCCTAAAGCACAAGCTGTCTTCATCTTCCTGTAAAAGTGATGAATCCCCAACACTTGAATCTCTTCTCCTGTGGCACACCCACTGCTAGTGAGGAAATCCATCTGGGTCAGCCTGTCACTTTGTGTCCCCCCAGTGGAGCTGCAGGTTATGGAGAGTCACTAGAAACAGGATCTGGGCTGTAGATTTTTGCTCTGGATAATAAAATCTACCATCTCTGACCAAAATATGATAATAGGAAAAAACTCAAACTATCTTACCCAATAGGTTGGAAACTTAGGCATTGACAGTTCTTTTTAATGCTGTCCTCTAGGTCTTCTCCAAAATGCACAGTGATCATCTGTTAATTTACATTATATATGTATATGTTTGCATGTGTGGGGATATGGATTTCGACATTTGATTGAGTGAAAGCATGTGAGTAAACATCTGCCTGTGCCTGTGCCTTTGAACATATTTGGGTACTTGGTCCATAGTTGTTGGTGGAACTGTTTGGGAAGGATTATGAGGTGAGGCCTGTTGGAGGAGGTGTGTCATTGGGAATGGGTGTCAATGTTATAAAAGCCTACAAAATTCATAGTTAGTTGCCCTCCCCCACTGGCTCTTGGTTATTGTCACAACACATAAGCTCTCAGCTCCAGTGCCATGCTTACCTGCCTGCTGCCATGCTCCCTGCCATGATAATCACAGCCTCCATCTACTACCCTCCAGAATGGTGATTCCCACCCCCATATTAAATAAATTGAATGTTTGCTTCTAGAAGCTGCCTTGGTCATGGTGTTTGTTTTCATGTCAATAGAAATGTAACTAAGATGCTATGTTATTCAGAGGTCAATGTCAGATGTCTTCAGTCACTCACACCTTTCTTTTGGGGGGGGAGCCGATTCCATCACTGAACCTAGAGCTCACAGATGCTATAGGACTAGACTGCCAGCATGTCACAGAAATCCATCTGTCTCCACCTCTCAGTACCTGGCTCACAGACACCCAGTGCTGTGCTTGGCTGTTTACACAGGTGTTGGGGATCCAATCTCAGATGCTCATGATTTCACATTAGACACATTAGCCATCTTCCTTCAGCTGAGCCCCACAGTGATCACATTGACTAACTACCCTTAATTAGGTGTGATTTTCACCAAGAATTTGCCATTTAACATGGAGGCTAATGAGTGGGAGACTATCTCCACAGCATCCAAGAGGCTGAGTTCTAGCCCCATTTCAAGAAAAAAAAATGACATAAGAAAATAAATAGATAATGGTAGACAGCAGAAGCTAGCCAGAATACCCTGCCTCATGACACAGGTAGTGGGTGTCAATAAGATGAACAAATATGTGATGGAGAGATGGGAAAAATGGAGCAGTACCATGCAAGGTGGAAAGGCAGAACTGGAGATGAAACATCCATGACAGGTATGAGAAAGGCTAAGCTCCACATGTTGTCATTGTCCAGTAGGGTTGGCGGGATGGTGTGCAGCAGCCTAGAGCAGACATAGACTCAGCCCTCAAACATGCTGCCTGGTTATGGGATCACCCTGGCTCAGAGCAACAATGGAGACTAGAGATAAGAACTGTTCACTTTCTGGACTGGATCTCCTCCAAGGACAACTGATGTCACCAGAGGCCATGTTGTTGTATGTGGTCCATGCTGCTGCCCCAGGCAGTGATGAATCCCAAGATCCATGTAACCAACACAGTCTGCACTGCTGACTGAAGCTTGGTGATGTTCTCAAGGTTTGCTGCCTCCCCGAGGCATGTTGAAGCCCATGATCCATGCTGCCCCTGAAGGCCATGAATGGGTCAGTGGTCCTGATGGGCAATGGCTAATGATTTCTGTAATTCATGTTACCACTGAGGGTAATTTGGCCATTTGACCATGGTCTGGGCTGCAGTCTCAAGATGTGTTGATGTCTGTGGACTGTGCTGCCACCGAGGACCATATTGATGTGAGTGGCCTGAGCTGTTACCAAAGTCTGTGTTGATGTCAATGCCCAGACCCCGGGCTGCCTCCAAGGGTCTTGTCTGGGTTCATGGTCTTATTGCAGCTCCAGGTTGTGTTCATGGTTTGTGGTGCCACAAGAAACCATATGGAAGCTCATGATTTTTGTTTCCACTGACTGTAAAGAGCAAAACAGCTACTTTTGCAGTGTTAACAATGACACACAGTTGAGACAGAGGGACATAGAAGACTTCTGTGACAACTCCTACCTCTACATCCCCAAATAACTATGAAACACAAATTCTAGTTGTTGTTTAATGAAAACTCAAAGCCAGATATCAGGGAAAAGGCTGGAATATCAGAGAGAGCAAACAGACCACAGTCAATTCTCACCCAGCGAACTTCTCAGGAAAAAAGCTATCTTCCAGAGTCCTCAGCCTGGGGCCTTGTCGCTTCTACAGAATACCTCACTGTCTGCCTATGTCTCCTTAAATGTCTTCTTCACCCAGTTGTTTCAATTCCGGGTTTAACTCTGCACCATAATTCTAGAGTTAGGATTAAAGGTGTGTGCTATTACTGTTTGGTAGTTAGCCTTGAACTCACAGAAACACAGAAAGATCTCTGTCTCTGGAGTTATGGCATTAAAGGCATAAGTCACCACTCAGGTCTTTCCCATTCGGGAATTAAAGGCATGAGTCACCAACTGTTATTCCTGTGCTGGGATTAAAGGCCTGAGTTACTACTCTCTGACCCTCCTGGCTTGACTGTGGGTAGATCTGTTCTCTGATATTATTCCAGATTGATTTTATTAAATATAAAATGTATCACCACAAGCCTAAACAAGAAGAAGTTTCTAAAAGTTTCATAAGGATGCTGAAGTGTAGTTCTTCACAATAGATGGTTTATGGCAAGGATGAGGGTGAGGAGGGACAAGGCACTGAGAGTCTGACCATGCTCCATTGAGTAAAGGTGGAGGTTTCTGTCCTACAGACAACTCCTAAATACCCAGCAGCCACTTCCCAAATTACCACACAGAGGCTGATATTAATTATAAATGCTTGTCCAGTAGCTTAGGCTTATTGTCAACTAGCTCTTACACTAAAATTAATCCATAATTCTTAGCTGTGTTTGGTACCTCTTCTCAGTACCGCATTCTCATCTTGCTTCCTCTGCATCTGGCTGGTGACTACTCACTTCACTCTGCTTCTTCCCATTATTATTAGTTTGGTTTCCCCAATATACTTTCTACCTGGCTACTGGTTAGTTAGCGTTTCATTAAACAAATCTTTACAGCTTACAAGAAGAGTATATAAATAATACAAATTGGACTTGGTATTTTTCTTAATTGTCTATTTTTTATTTTAATTTTTATTTCTGGGGATAGAGGGTCATAAAGGTGAGGGTACAGACATGGAGTGTGATCTGAGAACATGATGTAAAATTCTCAAAGAATCAATAAAAATATTATGTCGATGAAAACAAACAGAGAAGAAGATGAAAGGCTGTGGAGGAAAAGAAGAAGCTTCAGGCAGGAGTACAAAGAAAGGCTGTTAGAACTTCATGGCTCATCTGCCCCTGACTCATTTGGGAGGCACCTGTGCCTAGGGACCAAAATCATCCTAGCCAGCACCCTAGTAGCCTGCCCCATCCAAAGGTCTCAGGGTTCCTTTGAGCTGAGATCTTGATATGTGGGAGAAAGCATCCAACCATATAATCCTGCTTCTTAACCCAGTGCTAAGAAGCATCATTCCCAGGCTCCACACAGACCTTCCAGACAAGTCTTCAAACCTAATTAAGCTTAGCATTATTATTGTTTTTATCACATCAAGTTCCCACTTGGCCCTCAGCCGCAGAGACCGCAGAGTCAGCCCTGCATCTTTAAACAGAAACAAAAGATTTGGGTTCAATTAAAAATTCATTAAAATGCAAATTAGTTTGTAAATTTTTTCCCTTCTTTCTGAGGATTTCTCAATGTGGTTTTTTAATCATAGCTGGTGCTAAAGATGAGGTGAGCCCTGGGTGGATAGAAAGGAATATCTTAGGAGAGCCATGGCCCCGGGGCTCCTCAGCAGGGTATGCTGCTATTGAGGTTCAACATCTTCCTTATCCCATTATACCTGTGTCCTCCCCAGAGGACCACATTCATACTCTTACAAGGTGCTTGATAGACAAACTCAAATTGCATTTCCCATCTCAGTCTCATTGTGGGATGTAATCAAAATGGGAGAAATGAATAATTGACCTTCTCTATGTACATCCCTTGGCTACCTGGGCATCTTGTAGTATGCTGATAATGTTTTACCCTGAAGAATGCATCACTTAGCATTGCACTGAAATTTGCCCAGCTGTGACATCTGACCCACTCCTCTGGGGCTTATCCAAGTAATGTCTTTGTCAACCCCTCCAAATTACAGAAGTCACAAAGAAACTTCTATAGATAAAGTTACTGTGTGTAGAAGAGTTCAAGCTTCCATACTCAGATCAATGTCCACAACAACCTTATGAATTCTACAGTGTTCTATCTAGGATAAAAGTGGAGGCTGGAGGATTTAAGGTGGTTTCTGAAGTCATTGCTATGGTTTTACAGTGTCCTCCACAATTAATGCATTGCCAACTTAATCTCACATGTATCTATTAATGGCACTTAGAGGGAGGCCCTGGGAAATCAACAGACTCATCTATTTGGAGGCTAATGGGTAGATTATTTGATTTCTTCAAGAGTGGCTTCGGGGGCTGGAGAGATGGCTCAGCGGTTAAGAGCACCGTCTGCTCTTCCAGAGGACCCGGGTTTGATTCCCAGCACCCACATGGCAGCTAACAACTGTCTGTAGTTCCAGTTCCAGGCAAACACCAAGGCAAATAAATAAATAAAGTAAAAAAAAAGAGTGGCTTCATCATAAAAATGTTAGCGCCAGTATTGCTTGTACTTCCTCTTCACATGATGCCCTCCACCATAGCAGCATGATGCTGTCAGACCCTCAGCTGATGCCAGGAACACAATCTTGCACCTTCCAGCTCCAGAGCTGTGGGTTAAATAAATACGGTTCATCTTTGTATTTTGAGTTTTTACTTATTTATTTGTTGTTGTTGAAGGGAACATCTGTCAAGAGACGCTGTCCTAGTTTGGTACTTTGTTAAATGGATTTTAGTTAGTGCACAAATGATGAGTCTCACTATGATGCTTTCATGCATGTACATGTGTACTATTGCAGAATTATTTACTGACAATCGATTATATAAAGGATTAATATTTATTAAAGGGTTGTATAAACACTCAATGATATAAATTGAACCTTAAGACAATTCTTGGAGAGCTGAACTGTCCCACGCAGTGATGGTGCCAATCCTCTCCCCGAGAATGCAGGAACAAAAAGGAAGGAAGGGCGGCATGCAATAGAGTTCTCAATGGGGGCTGGCCATGCTCCATTCAGGGGCCCATTCAGGATCCTGAGACCCCAAAGCTGCACCTCTAGGTTTCCCTTAGTAACGCCTGGGTCCCACTACAGTGTACCTTGCTCATATTTGCCCATCTTTTCCTTCTTCCCCTCATCATTCCTCCTGCCCCCTCTCATTGATCTCCCTTCTCTCACCAAATACTAATAGTCTCAAGTTCATTTCACTGAGTGTGTGTGTGTGTGTGTGTGTGTATGTGTGTGTATGTGTGTTTAAATCTAGATTCTGCATATAAGAGACAAACATGAGATTTGTCCTTTTAAGTCTAGATTATTTTGCTTAGCACGATGGTTTCTACTTTTATTCAAAATTGTATAAATTACTTAATTTTGTCCTTCACAGTTGAATAAAACTTCACTCATCTGTTATCTATATTTTTATTCATTCCTCTGTTAACTGGGCATCTATCTTGATTTTATAGCTTGACTATTGTGACCAAAACTACAATAAATGCGGATGTGGTACATTAACCTAAGTTCTTTGGGTTATATACCCAGGAGCTACATAGTTGGATTGTGGTATTCCAATTTTGTTATTATTATTTCCAGTATGCCTATATACCATACCACCAGTGACGACGGGTACCTTCCCTGCTACATCCTTTTCAGCAACTATTATCACTCATTATTTTTCATCCTAGTCATTCTGACAAGGGATAGACGGACTCTCAACGCAGATTTTGTTTTTTGTTTTCCTGATGGCTAAAAATTTCTTCCTTATAGATTACTCAGTCTCAAGAATTTATAGAGTGGAAAACGAACTAAGGTAGTCCCATAACTAGAAACCAATAGCCAGGACTTGAACCCTTATCTCCAGAATTCCACAGGCAAAGATCCTTACATTGTACTAATCAGCCACTCTGTTGACATGTTCTCTTGCTCCAGACTACTTGCTGGCTCATTGATTTGACTGGCTCTTCTGTTTAGCTGATCTTGAGACAGGCTGGATTCATTCCCTAATGTTGGCTTCAAGAAAGAAAAGCTGTGCTGCCTCTGACTCAAAGAGAGATGCTCTCATCATCCTGCTGACTGTGAGAAGTAAAGCGGTTAGTCCAAGTTTATTAGATGTCCCTAATTGCTGAGAACACATTCAGGAAGGCTAACAAATGCTACTTAATTGAGAACTAATTAACTTGTTATAGCTATCTCTTTATATGCCAGTTACATGTTTAAATATTCCTTTCTTCTCAGATAAAGGAATAGAAAAATCCATGATGAAACTGGAACTCCAGATGAGAGGATTTCTGAGTAGGTCCTGGGTAGACATCAACCCTGCAGGAAAAGCAGTGGAAGCTTATGGTCCTGAAGTAGTAAAGCTTATTAACACAGTTTTAAAGAAAGATGTTCAAAGGCACTGGGCAGAGTTTTGACTTTCAGATGAATTCCCTGTTAAATCTGGTGTGAAATGGGATTTGACCACAAAGTTCCAAGAGATAGGGCCTGGCAAAGGCTATCCTCAGTCCCTCAACTTTTCTCTAGCTGTTTAAAGTTTGGGCTTTTAATCCCTTGGTGTACTTTTAATCTGCCCTCTTCTGAGGAAATTCAAGGAGACCTTGCATGTAACTTCATGCTACTATCAGGAGCAAATTACCAAGGTGGACTCAGCATCCACCCAGCTCCCAGGTAATCATTAGATTTTAAGCTGGTTTCAGTGGTAATGCATTTGAACTTTTTCCTCTCTTAGTTTCCAAAGTTCTTCCAAAGAGACTGGACAAGGATGAGACTTCTAAGAGACACATCCCTCCTGGACAGTAAAAAAAGAGGAAAGAGAGAAGACAGCATGTTCTCTCCCTCAGAGGGTTTACTTTCTGCTCTGATGGTTCTTTCTAAAGCAGGTCTGCTGAAATCACAGAGAAAAAACACAGTCAATTTCTTTCCATCAGAAGCTCCCATCAACATCCAGACCTGGCAGATGACGAGAGTCCCATTTTATTCTCACCAGCATGTCACCGTAGGAAGTGATGGGCCATCGAGCTTGGGCTGTCTTGTTGAGATCAGTTGACTCTGTGAGGAATGAGTGTATCTGGGTTTTCATCTTAATGAAAAGTAGGGATGGCTGCTTTGAAACGCTCCACTTGATCCCCCAACCTTTCCAGTTTGACAGCTGGAGCGCTCGACACATCTTTCTGGCTCCTGTCTCATTACAGAACCTCCCAAATGCATGAATCTCATGGCTTTTCAATTTCTTGGGCCTCACAGTTGATGTTTATTCTCTGGCCTGATGGTGTTAGCACTGTGTGCAGCATCCTAGACAGGAATTAGAATGCAGCTAAAGCAGCAGTTTCATGGAAAGAGTTACTTCCCTTTCCAGCCATCAAGCTGGACACCCAAACTATTTTGCCCATATATGTCTCTGCAAAAGTACTTAATAGGATTCCCTAGCTCTGGGATTCATAGCAACAACAAAAGAATTAATTAAAAATGATGACCGCCCTCTGGAATTAAAATCGTAAGAAACTTACTATGCAGACAATTTAAGCATGTTGGATTTCAACTAAATAACTCAGTGAGATCACAATAGCAGCTTTCAATCTCACCTCACCCTAAACCCACTGTTTCCCCCCAACTCAGTTAGTATCACCCTCTACCTCAATTATCAGGGTTTTAGAAAATCTACTTTACTGCCTGGGTTCTGCTGGGCAACTTCCATTGATTCTTCAACCATTTTTCAAAATTTATTTTACTTTTAACTATGTAAGCATTTAATTATGTAATTAACACATAAGTGCAGGTGCCTATGGAGGCCAGAAAAGGATTCCCTAAAGCTAGAGTTACAGGTGGTTTCATACCGTATTACATGGATGCTGGCAACTGAACTCTACAAGAGCAGTGCATGCTCTATCCTACTGACTCATCTCTGAGTCCCCAATTCTGTTGTTCTTCCACTTCAGTTTATGCAGGGACAAGGTTTCTTTGTAACAAGCCCTTAATGTGCTAACTCTTTGCACAAAGCCCTCAATCTATGCTTATGCATTTGTTCAAAGTTCACTTTAAGTACTGAGTATTCATCAACTGTATTGCTCTGCAAAGCGCCTGCCGCAGGTAACTCATTATGGCGAATGACTTCTGTCTGCTTTGCATGGCCCGTCAGCTCTCTGCCTGACAGTCTCTCCTGTGAGTGTTCTGTTTTCTTTGGCCAGCTGCCTCTCCCTCAGCGGGCATCCTCGTGATTGGTGGCATATTTCAGATTCAACTCCTTGAGGGAGGAGTGGGAACTTACTGGCTTGGGAGGGCCATTAGAAGAGTCCTCCACAGCATGGCAATGTTCTGAAAGAAGTTTAAGTTCAGCTGTGATGAGGTGGAGGAGGGTGGCTGGAGGGAGGTACAGTTTTCTACTTGTCTGGAATCCCCTGGGGAGCATGGGGAAAAGATCTGACTTCTCTGTCCCACTTCAAAGGTCTTGATGGAATTGTCTACCCCTAAGGTTGATATGGAACTGTTTAGGAAGTTCCATAGGCAGCCCGAGCCAGGATTGGTTCTTATTCCCCAGGTCGGGCAGAAAAGAGTCCACCAGGGAAAACTAAGATGACCATTCAGGGTGAAACAAATGTTGACCTCAAGTCCAAAGGTCAGCAGCAGGAATGAAGTTCAGACTTGGAGCCAAGAGCTCAGAGTGGGTCAGAAATGGAGCATAGGGTTAAAAGAACAGATGGAGGGGGGAATGGGAGAAACCTGAAGGAAGCACATTGAATAGAATCAAAACACATGGCAAGCAAGTGTGAGAATGTCATAACAAGACCCATCATTCTGTAAGAAACAAGAGCCACAATGACCCATAATGGTGGCAACAAGTGCATGGTCTGGAGGAGATAGAGCTCAGCCTTGAAGACCTGTAGTATCCATAGCTCCAATGGTCAGCTTGATTTAAAGTCCAGGGCAGGACCCGTGGGGATATATGAACCCTACTTGATGTTATCGCCTGCCCTTCTGTCCACAGTAGCTACAGTTTGAACCATTTCATCCCTGTGCTTCACAGATCATAATGACAGATAGAATGGTATAAAATCATAGAGTGTCAGAGCTAGGAGAAATGGTGTCATCCAACTGCTTGTGTTACATCAAAGTGAGTTTTTTTTTCAAGATCTCGGCTATACTGTTTTAAAGTCTAAGCTTATAATGGCAAGCAGAGGTGGATTGAAATCAGTAAGAAGACAGAAGGGTCATCAGCTCTCTTAGTGCAAGGTAGTGTGAAATGGGAGACAGCCAATCTTTTCCTCAGACTTTCTCAAACCTAAGGGAGCTTATGAATTATCTAAGATAGTATGTGTTCAAATGCCTCCTTTGACCAGTCTAGAGAGTCTGAGCCAGTAGGTCTGGGATAGAACTCAAGGATCTGTATTCCCAGTGCAGGGTCCAGGACCATTTTGAGAAATGCCCATACTAGTAAAGAAATTACCAGCTGACTACTGAACAAAGATTAATGTTTCAGGTTAGTAGTTTCCATATCTGACTGCTCATTGGAATCATTCAGGAAGTATTTTCAAGGAACACAGAGTCAGATGGTGTAGTACAAAGCTATAATCCCATTATCCGGCAAGCCAAGACAGGAGATCACAAGGTTGAGGCCAGGTTGGTATGCAAAGCAACTATGAGACCAAGCTGAAAGACTGTACCACATGTTAATGGCTTAAAGCCATTCATTACCCCAGTTGCAGGGGATCTGATGTGTTCTCCTGACCGCCAAGAGTACCTGGCACCCACATGGTGCACATATCTACATGCAGGCAAAACAATTACATACATAATTTTTTTTAAAACTTTATTTATTTATTTATTTGCCTTGTTATTTGCCTGGAACTGGAACTACAGACAGTTGTTAGCTGCCTTGTGGGTTCTGGGAATCGAACCCGGGTCCTCTGGAAGAGCAGACGGTGCTCTTAACCGCTGAGCCATCTCTCCAGCTCCCATCAATTACATACATAATTTTTTTAATTTAAAAAGAAAAGAAGAAGAACAAAGGAAGAAAAAGTATATATGGAGAGAAGTAGAAAGTAAGGAAGGAAATAGGAGCTACCTGTAACCAGAGGTGAGGGTAAGGCTTGTGTGGCCTCCTGTTTTATTAATTGAAAAAAAAGCTCACACAAATCTTCAAAAGTTTATTAAGGCAAAGGGACAGAAAATATCAGAATAGACTGTAATGGAAAAGAAGGTCATATGAGTGAAATTACTCAGAGACCCTGATTATCATCTGGGGCCAAGGAGAGAAGAAGCTTGGTTACTGAGGGGGCATAATGCAGGTGGTTCTGTTTTGATTAGTAGATTAGGTCATAATAATCATTTTTCTACTTCCTAAAATGCATCTGATTTTATTCCTAATTATGCATAAACAGAAGAGATTCTTTCTAGAAGTTTACTTAAAGGCCAGGTTACTAAATTGTTCCTGCGTTTGCTTGATTTAAAAGCGAGGGAGGGAAAGAGGGAGGGAAAAAATAATACTGGCATCTTAATTTGGGAAGATATGATAAAATATTATCGACTGATTAACTTATAAACAACAAACAACCTTCCAGTGTTGGCATGTAGGATATCAATGACCAAGGATGCAGGATCAATGTATCAGGAACCTGTAAGCCACATTCCCTGGACTGGGTAGAGTGCCTTGTTGTAGGTAGCCTCTCTTCATTCTCAGTGTCAACATGCCCCTGCTGCTGAATACCTAGAGTGGGGGATGATTCTTCAGTAACCCTTATCCCACCTGCAAGTCTGTCTGACGGGCCCAGATTGCATCTTTTTCCTCCACCAGGAACCACAACATTCTCCTCCCAGAAATCCCCTAAGCCCCTAAGCACATTAGTTACTTGCCTTCCCACTAGCCTTGGCGCTCCTGTTTCTTTTTGAAATGTTCTAATCAGATGACTGGTTTGGTCTTGGGTGGCACAGAGAATTAGCTGCCCTGCTATGCACAATGTTCTGCTCTTGCTCCTTCGTCCTCTGACAGTTTCTGTTTTTTGCCATTTCCTGAATGCTAAACTTGTGTGAAATATGTAGTTTCTGCTTCCCAGGTCCCTATCAAGATCAGGGACTAGTCTTGCTCCCCATTTAGGGCAAAGCCTGCCCCCACAGAAGACATCTTGTATCATCTGATTGACCTATTTCAGGCAAATGAAATTGGTTCATGCTTCCCATTGGTCACAGATTTGAGTCCAGAAGCATTGCTTTCAACATCAACCTCTCCCAGTGTATTTTAAGAGGCTGGTCTTAGACCCTAGAGCTACACCTTTGCTCTCACAATTACCTGCTTAAGAGCATCCCACCTGCCCAGAGATGCTATGGCTAAGGCAGCAACCAGAATCCCCCAGGAAACTGTCACAGAGAAACATGGACCTAATAAGCAGGAGTTAAGGAGAAGAGATGCCATCAAGTATTCCCAAGAAGTACAGACTAACTCCCAACCACATTTCCACTCTTTATGCTGGGAATGACAGTGAGACACCATGTCTATAAGAGGTAAATAATACTTTCACTTTAGAAATAAAGAAACTGAGGCACAAAAAGAAAATACATGCCAACTGCTAAGTGGTGACATCTATCTAAAGACAAATCTGATTCCAAACATTTTTCTTGGTAGTGAATGGCTATGTAGTGATTAAAAAATACAGCACGACATCTCTGTAGTAATCTGGAAAATATCCATGTTTCATAAAAATTAGAATATAAATATATATGTGTAATCCATTCATATTACAGATGTTTTGAGTATCTTAAAAATATCTGGAAAGGGCTGGGGAGGTGTCTAAGTTGTTGGACTTTCTGTACCAGCTTGAGGACCCAACCTTGATCCCCAGCACCCATTTAAAAAGCTGAGTGCTGTTGTGGGATGTGTGCATACTGTTGGAGATGTATTGCTGCAATTGGCATAATAAAGAGCTAAATGGCCAACAGCTAGGCAGGAAAGGATAGGCAGGATTTCCAGGGAGGGGGAACTCTGGGAAGAGAGGCAAGGAGACTTCAGTGAAACTCTGAAGAGGTCGGGTATATGACACAGAGCAGAGGCAACCAAGCCATGTGGTAGAATGTAGATTAATTCAAGTAGGTTAATTTGAGTTATAAGAGCTAGTTGGGGACAAGCCTAAGCCAAAGGCCAAACTTTCAGAATTTCATAATTAATAATAAGTCTCTAGGTTTTTATTTGTGGGCTGGTAATCCCAACAAAAAAGTACTATTATTTTTGATGGCCTTAACATGTAGCATGTTAATCTACATAGGGCCTGAAAGAGTTGGAAAAATTTTCCAAACACAGAGAGTTGAACATGACTTCCCGGCCACTGCAGTCTCTGGGATAGACCTACTGTTTGCAGCATACAGAGGTGTGGCTTGTTTAAGAGGCCCTGCTATGAGCAACCACATGCTACTTTGCAGCAGGAAACTAGATTGAAATGTCTGCCACAGTTCCAACACAATAGCTTCCCAAACTGGAACAGTTAGGTACAGATGGAGGATCTAAAAGTAGGGGAGGAGCCAGCTGCCAGCGTCATGTGCTAAGTGGCCATGCAATGATCTAAACAGGTTTTAATATGCTTTGAAAATGTGCTTGCATGCTAAAGAAAGTGGGGAAAATGGTTATAGACAGTTATAAATGAATAGTTTTAAAATAATAAAGTCTTTAAAGAAAGTGTAAAGTAGTTTAAAACTAATAAGCTATGTATGGATGTGAAGTGTGCAGGGTGCCTGGATACCATGTGTTGCTTTGTTGACTTTAAATGTTTTAAATGCTGATGAGTGAAAGGCAAATGCCACTAAGAGATATTAAACTGTAGAAAAAAACAACTGCTAAATTAAACAAACCTATATATTTTAAGAATATCTTAACTTCAGAATGAGAGTCAGAAAATGTATTGGGGGAGAGATTATACCTTTGTTTATGCAGAAAACAAAAAGCCATAAATTTCTTCAAAATTAATAAAGATCAGATTTGATTGGGGGAGACCTTCTAAAAATCTTGGATGCAGACATGAAGGAAAAAAAACAAAAACTATAAGACAAGTGACATAAAGCTGACCACTCTACCTGGGAACAGCTCTGAGACTAAGACATAAATCTTGTTGGCTACAAAGTCCTTAAAACTTTTTGTTACATACCATCCTTTCATATGACATGGCTGGAAATTGATACTACAGTTTAGTTATACAGTCCAAAAGTTAACAGATGTTTCTTACCTGCTCAAACAAAGAGTAGAGAATTATACTTAGCTGATGTATGCCCACAAAATGCCTCTGTTACAGTTTCCTCAAAAAAATTTGCATCCAGAACAATTTCAAAGGGGCTAGCTGAGATGGTCCAGCCTCACAGACTTCTCCAGTCAGGACTTCAGACAAGTCCTGCACTTTCACACCACCCAGAGACTGAACAAGAAATGATATGGCAGCTCTCCCAGCACTTGACCATTATGTCAATTTTCTCAGGGTCCCTTAAAGATGTTGCCATCTCGAGACAGTAGGAAATAATTCTTAGAACATGTTTCCAACATTCCCAAGAGGTAGAGTGGGTGGTTTTTGTCATTCAGGGCATCATGGATGTTTGTCGTCATTTACATGGGGGGGATTATAAATTGTTATCTGTCATGGTAAGGAGGAAAGCAAAGCAAGAGAGGTTTGATTCAAGGATCTCTTCCTGAAAAGAGAACGGGGATATAGGAATGATAAGATATAAGGATAGATTATTAAATTTACTTTTAAAACATAAAGCAACTATTAATCTGAAATATTTTACATTGGTATGTATTTTTGTACATTGATACAAATTTAAGGTTATTTTGTTACAATGTACTGTATATATATATATATATATATATATATATATATATATATTTCTTCTCTTGTTTAAGGTATTGCACCTATACAGCTTGTTTTAAAATGTAATGTAAAGTTCTAGTCCTTGAAAGCTATTACAAACTATTTACAGTAATTAAGAAATGCAGGCTAGTAGTTAGTCGTCTGTAACAATCAAACTTATAGTCATGTTAGAGATGTATTTGAGTTTAAACAGAAATATTTTAAATAGGCAGTTTTCAAACACTTCAGAGATCTACAAAATATGACATTTTAATAGCATAAGGCTTTTCATGACAGTGAGATGATTCTGACATCTCACCTGCTCCTGGAAGCACCAATATACTTCAGAGAGAGAGAGAGAGAGAGAGAGAGAGAGAGAGAGAGATGATGATGATGATGATGGGCATCAAAGAGTCTCCCTACGGAATTTGCTTTCATTGGGGAACATTAGTCACTGGACAAGAAACATCCCTTCCCTTACTGCTGACAGGATGCTGTCCAAATTGGACAAGCAGGACACAAAAGAAGGCAACAACCAAACTTGGTAGGACAGTCCTTCAAAATTCCCACTTCCTAGAAAAATATGTCAGATATTCTAGGCCTGGAAGTCAAAGATGGATGCCCCAACATTGCAGAGGAACCTCGGGTGACTGTCTAGGCAGGCAGTTGTCTCTACTGTTTCTATACTTTGGGAAGTGTTTGCTCTGCGCTTCCTGTTTACTCCGGTAATAGTATATCCTTCTTGGGTCTCTGAGAGGGTTGAAAATGAGATAGTTAAGAGTTTTCCTTGTTACCAAATTAAAAAAAAAAAAAACCTTCACAAAAGAGATGTAAAGTATATAAGATGAGAGACACAAAAACTTAAGTTGTTTACCTAAGAAAATGTTTTAAGTTCTAAAAAGGCAGTTTTAGAATGGTAATGCAAGTTATAATACAAAATGATTTGGGTATAAAACTTTGGGATCATCAAGATAGGACAGATAATTTATAGTTTCTACAAATAGGCTGGATATTGTGAATACAATTCTTACCTGATAATCATTCTTTAAATGTATATATATGTATATATACACACACATATATATAGTTTTATTGTGTTAGAGTTAAGCTTTTTTCTTTTTATTGAGACAAAAGGAGGAAAGTGTTGCAGAATATTTGTTTACACTGTGTGAAGATGAATCACTATGATGGATTTAATAAAGTGCTGAATGGCCAATAGCTAGGCAAGAGAGAACAGGCCAAGAGAAGAATTCAGGAGGAATCTAGGTGTGCTGGAGACACCAGTGAGACACTGAAGGAGTCAGACATACAGTACAGAGGAGACGTAACTGAGCCATGTGGCAGAACAAGATTAATAAAAGCAGGCTGATTTGAGTTATAAAAGCTAGTTGGGGACAAGCCTGAGCTAAAGACCAAACTTTCATAATTAATAATAAGTCTCCAGGTCATTGTTTGTGGGGTGGTAGTTATCCTTGCCCTGGGAAACAGACACAGGAGAATCCCTGGGTTTGCAGGCCAGCTAATCTAGACAAATTGCTGAGCTCCAGGTTCAGCAAGAGACCTTGTACCCCAAATAAATAAGGTGGTGACTGAGTCTCCTCAGTCACATTGGAATCATCCTTGATCTGCATACACACGCATGCATGCACCACAAATAAAATTATTTTAAAAAAGAAAGCAATTTCCTGTGCCAGAAAGACGGCTCAGGCAAGCACAGCCATGAAGCCTGACAATCGGAGTTTCATCCCCAGGACCCACATGGTGGAGGTGAAGAACTAACTCTCACAAGTTAGCCTGTGACTTCCACGGTGTTCGTGTGATAATGCATTTGCTCAAAGGGAAAGTTACATCTCTCTCTCACCCACAGAAGGACATCTCCGGAGAACACAGACCTTGAGTTACATTTGGTGCCTTGGTGGCTGGAGAGAGAACAGAATCGGTCTTTGAAACAGTAACTTGGAGCACAGAGGGAAGTCGTGAGGGCCGGACCTAAACTAAGGTAGGATTAGTTCACAGTCAAGAGACAGAGTCTGTGCTCAGAGGACTGAGGCAACAACCATGGGTGAAAGCACCTTCAGGCAAGAGTCTCAAACCAAGATTACTCTAGAAGAGAAGCAGAGAATGAACTTGGTACACACTCAATCCCCTTTCATTTGCAGGGAGAAAGCTGAGGGCACTTTTCAGCGTTTTGTAGGTGTTTCAGAGCCGCTGAGTTCTCTGAGAAGTCCTTAACATGGCTCCAGCTTTTAGATGTTTTGACAGATGTCTAATCAACTCAGAATGCGCCTAGTGCTCCTTTCAGCCAAGTCTATTTTCTAAAGGCAAAAATTGGTGAATGTTGGAAGGCCGGCTTCTGAGAGTGAGTGCACCCTGCTATGCTGGACTTTGTAATTCTGTGAAACTGACAGCCTTATAGAACTCAGGACTGTGGAATGTTCCTGGGCTTCTCAAGGCCATGCATTCAAAGGAAGAAAATTAAATACCCACCATGATTAAACACTACAAACAATTTTAAGTGCTATAGCTTTCTCAGGTGGGGAAATCTGTGCGTGCTTCATTGTAAGTCACTGTCACTGTGTGGATAGCAAAATGGCATGGTGAAGTCATAGATGGTACTGGAGAGATGTCACAGTGTCTTGGACTAGACAAACTGCATTCCAACAAACCCACACTGAAATCCAATATCCCAGCTCAGGCAGTTAGACAGTGTTGTGGGGTATTCAAGGGTAGGCTAGATAGAATTAAGAATATAAATGTTTTCCTTTGGTTTTGGAGGCTCTAACTCTGAAATCACAATGCCAGTATGGCTGGGTTCTGGTGGTAAATAATGTTCTTTCTGGCTTATAGACTGTGACCTTCTCAATGTGTCCTCACACAGTAGAGACAAAGGAAGAAGTAAACTCTCTAGTGCTATCCCATAAAGACACAAATCACCTTATAAAGGCTCCACTGTTCTAGCCTCACATAATCTAGTCGTCTCCCAGAATCCCTACCTCCCAATCCCATCATACTGAGGGCTGGGGCCCCAACACAGGGGTTGAGGGTGGGGTTCAATTAGACATGTTTCTCGTTAGCTCAAAAAGGCTCATTCCATTTTTGAATATCAAATTTGTCATCTGAAATATAATGAGACTTCTTCCATATTTGTCAAAGTTATATGAGCTAAAGAGTATAGAACTTTTAACACTGGACATGTAGGAGACAACTTAAGTCTACCTCTCCCAGCCCTCCCCCACCAATTAGCCTCTTCATCAACAGAAGCACCATCTAAGCAGGTGACAAGAAGAGAAATGCCCTTCCATCTATATCTCGCAGACCCTGGCATGGCTCCAATACCATCCATCTGCTATCTCTCCACTGCACCTACTGGGTACCATTTCTACCACACCTTCTGGAAGTCCTAAAGATAGAGCATTCATCTGATTGCATAGTCTTGGGATTTGAATAAAAAGTGTCTGCTGAAAGGCCCTCTTGAGCTATAGCTGGTGATACTACTGGATAATGCCTAGATTATTAGGATGCTAACTTCATCAGTTGTCTAAGCTACTAATGATATCATAGCTGAATGGCTCACCAGCAGAAAGGGAGCCTCTAGAGCATGCCTTTGAAAAGTACATCTTATCTGGTGCTTTCTGCTTCCTGGCCTCTATGAACAGAGCAGTTTTCCTTCATCACAGCTTCCTGTCATTGTGTTGGTATCTCTCCACAAAACTAAGGCAATAGAGAAGGCTGACCATCAACTGAATACTCTGAAACTGTAATCCAAAAAACAAACAAACAAACCTTCCTTCTTTGTTGATCACAGAGATTTGGTCACAGAAATAGAAAGCCAACTAACACACATTCAAAGATACTTCAGAAAAGGTAAACTTTTGTTGTAGAATATTATTTTAAGGTGTGTTACTTTTGTTTATGTTGCATTTGTTCAATTCTGTGAAGCTGTGTTACTATGCCTGTCTGATGTCTAATAAAGAAATGGGATAAAGTCTGCCTGTCACCATACTCACAGCTGCTGCTAAGGGAATTTGCACGGCTACCCGCCTCTGCTTCCAACTCCAACTGAGTGAACAGATAACAACTGGGGTCCCTGAAGGACAGACTCAGATCCCGCACAAGGTGAGGAGGAGTCACCAGGCCCAAGCGCCTATATTCCAGCCAGGGAGGGAGAGTTGAGCTCCCATCAGTTTCCGTTCCGCTTCCGGGACCAGGTGCTGTCTGCAGAGTGAGTCCCAGCGCACTCTGTAGCAGGCACAGATAAAGTCTGCCTGACACCATACCCACAGCTGCTGCTGAGGGAATTTGCACAGCTACCTACCTCCATCTCCAACTGAGCGAACAGATAACGACTGGGGTCCCTGAAGGACACACTCAGACTCCACCCAGAAGGGTGACAGGAGGCACACAAGCCTGAGTGCCGCAACTGACCAGGAGCCACCTAATCGTGAACCACTGAAGCCATGGGCAAACGCCAGTGCAAAACTTATGTAATAATACAAAGAACAACAAGGTAACTCCAGAAGATAGTGGGGATCGTACAAATACAATACCTGAACTGAGCAATGAAGAGGAAACAGAAGGAAGCAACACCAAAAATTCCCTTTTGATGATCATCGAAGCTCTGAAAGAAGATATGAAAAATAGCCTTAAAGAAATAGAAGAAAATACAAACAAAAAATTGGAGGAGATGAACAAATCTATGAAAGAAACATGCCAGGAACTAAAAGCTGAAATAGAAGCAATAAAAAAGGCACAAAATGAGGCAAAGATGGAAATAGAAAAT
>PVIH01008757.1:76453-88306 GCA_004025045.1 Sigmodon hispidus
GAAGACTCAGTAGCTCAAATAGATATATCAGTCAAAGAAAATAGTAAAACTAAAAAAGCCATAACTCAAAATGTTCAGGAAATCTGGGACACCATGAAAAGACCTAATTTGAGAATAATAGGAATAGAAGAAGGAGAAGAATACCAGCTCAAAGGCACAGATAATGTTTTCAATAAAATCATAGAAGAAAACTTCCCTACCTGAAGAAGGAAACGCCTATAAAGATACAAGAAGCTTACAGAACACCAAATAGATATGACCCCCAAAAAGAGTCAGCGTGCCACATTATAATCAAGCCACAAAACATACAGATCAAAGAAAAAATTTTAAGAGCTGCAAAAGAAAAGGGCCAACTCACATATAAAGGCAGACCCATCAGAATAACACCTGACTATTCAATGGAAACAATGAAAGCTAGAAGGGCTTGGTCAGAAGTTATACAGACGCTAAAAGAGCATGGCTGTCAAACTAAAATACTATACGCTGCAAAATTATCAATCACCATAGATAGAGTAAACAAGGTATTTCAGGACAAAGTCAGACTGAAGAAATATCTATCTACCAATCCAGCACTACAGAGAGTATTAGAGGGAAAACTCCAACCTAAGGACCCCAGATACACCCACGAAATCACAAACAATCAATAAGTCCACAGAAGAATACCCCAGAGAAAGGAAATACAAACAAGTTACCACCAAAAATGACAGGAAATATGAATCAATGGTCACTAATTTCCCTTAATATCATTTGTCTCAACTCTCCTATAAAACGTCACACACTAACAAGATGGATACAACAACAGAAGCCATTCTTCTGTTGCCTACAAGAAACACACCTAAGCTGCAAAGACAGACACAGGCTTAGAATAAAGGGTTGGGGAAAGATTTTTCAGTCAAATTGTCCTAAGAAACAAGCGGGGGTTGCAATTCTAATATCTAACAAAGTAGACTTTAAGCTAAAAGCAATTAAAAGGGACCAAGATGGTCACTACTTATTCATCACAGGAAAAATTGATCAAGAAGAGATTTAAATCTTCAATATTTATGCCCCTAATATAAGGGCACCTACTTATGTAAAAGAAACACTGCTAAAGCTCGAATCCCATACCAATTCTTACATCCTAACAGTGGAAGACTTCAATACCCCACTTTCAACACTGGATAGGTCAACCAGACAGAGTCTCAACAGAGAAATAAGGAGTCTAAAAGAGGTTATGATGCAAATGGATTTCATAGATATCTACAGAACCTTCCACCGAAAGGCAAAGGAATATACATATTTCTCAGCTCCTCATGGAACTTTCTCCAAAATTGACCACATAATTGGTCATAAAGCAAATATCAACAGATACAAAAAAATGGAAATAATCCCTTGTAACATATTGGACCACCAGGGTCTAAAGTTAGAGTTCAACAACATCAAAACCCAAAGAAAGCCTACCAACTCATGGAAACTTAACATCAATCAGCTGAATCATCTCTGGGTCAAGGAAGAAATTAAGAAAGAAATCAAAGTCTTCCTAGAATTCAATGAAAATTAATCCACAATGTATCCAAACTTGTGGGACACAATGAAAGCAGTCTTAAGAGGAAAATTCATAGCGCTAGATGCCTATATGAAAAACCTAGAGAAATCCCACATTAGAGATCTAACAGCTCTGCTGAAAGCCTTAGAACAATTAGAAGTGAACTCACCTAGAAGGAGTAGACGGCAGGAAATAATCAAACTTAGAGCTGAAATCAATACAATTGAAACAAAAAGAACAATACAAAGAACCAACGAATCTAAGAGTTGGTTGTTTGAGAAAGTTAACAAGATAGATAAGCCCTTAGCCAAACTAATCAAAAAACAGAGAGAGAGAGTGTCCAAATCAACAAAATCAGAAATGAAAAGAGGGACATAACAACAGACCCCCAGGAAATACAGAGAATTATCAGATCATATTTTGAAAATATGTATTACACAAAAATGGAAAACCTAGAAGAAATGGACAGCTTTCTGGATAGGTACCATCTACCAAAATTAAATGAAGATCAGATTAATTACCTAAACAGGCCTATAACCCTTAAGGAAATTGAAGCTGTCATTAACAACCTCCCCAAAAATAAAAGCCCTGGCCCAGATGGTTTCAGTGCCGAATTCTACCAGACATTCAAAGAAGAATTATTACCGTTACTCCTCAAACTATTTCACACAGTAGAAACTGAAGGAATATTGCCAAATTCCTTTTATGAGGCCACAATTACCCTAATACCCAAGCCACTCAAAGACACACCAAAGAAGGAGAATTACAGTCCAATTTCCCTCATGAATATAGATGCAAAAATTCTCAACAAAATTTTGGCAAACCATATACAACAATGTATAAAAGATATCATCCACCACGACCAAGTAGGCTTCATCCCAGAAAGGCAGGGCTGATTTAACATACGAAAAACTGTAAATGTTATCCATCATATAAACAAACTAAAGGAACAAAACCACATGATCATATCCTTAGATGCAGAAAAAGCCTTTGACAAAATCCAACACTCCTTTATGATTAAAGCCCTGGAGAGATCAGGAATACAGGGAGAATACCTAAATATAATTAAGGCGATTTACAAGAAGCCGACAGCCAGCATCAAACTTAATGGAGAAAAACTCAAAGCAATCCCACTAACGTCAGGAACTAGACAAGGATGTCCTCTCTCCCCTTATCTATTCAATATAGTTCTCGAAGTTTTAGCTAAAGCAATAAGGGAACAAAAAGAGATTAAGGACATACAAATTGGAAAAGAAGAAGTGAAGCTATCTCTATTTGCAGATGATATGATTGTATACATAAGTGACCCACAAAATTCTTCCAAGGAACTGCTACAGCTGATAAACACCTTCAGCAATATAGCAGGATACAAGATTAACTCAAAGAAATCAGTAGCCCTTCTATACAATAAAGATAGAAGAGCTCAAAAAGAAATAAGGGGAACATTGCCCTTCATAATAGCTGCAAATAGTATTAAATACCTTGGAGTAACTATAACCAAAGAAGTAACAGACCTATTTGACAAAAATTTTAAATCACTGATGAAAGAAATTGAAGAGAATATCAGAAAATGGAAAGCTCTCCCATGTTCCTGGATTGGTAGGATCAACATAGTAAAAATGGCAATTCTACCAAAGGCAATCTACAGATTCAATGCACTGCCCATCAAAATCCCAACACAATATTTTTTGGACCTTGAAAGAACAATACTCAATTTCATTTGGAATAACCGAAAAGCCAGGATTGCCAAAACAATTTTACTCAACAAAAGAATCTCAGGAGGTATCACCATCCCTGACTTCAAGCTATACTATAGAGCTACAGTAATAAAAACAGTCTGGTACTGGCATAAAAACAGACTTGTGGACCAATGGAATAGAATCCAGACATTAACCCAAATAGATCCAGACATTAACCCAAAAACCTATGAACACCTGATTTTTGACAAAGAGGCCCAAAACATTCAATGGAAAAAAGATAGTATATTTAACAAATGGTGTTGGCATAGCTGGATGGAAGTGTGTAGAAAAATGCATATAGATCTGAGCCTGTCACCCTCCACAAAACTCAAATCCAAGTGAATCAAAGACCTCAACTTAAACCCAGCCACTTTGAACTTAATAAAAAAGAAAGTGGGAAACACCCTTCTACGAACTGCCACAAGCGACCACTTCCTAAATATAACACTCGTGGCACAGACACTAAGACCAACAGTCAATAAGTGGAATCTCCTGAAGCTAGGAAGCTTCTGCAAAGCCAAGGACACTGTCAATAGGACAAAACGACAGCCTACAGAATGGGAAAAGATTTTCACAAACCCTACAAGTGATAGAGGACTGATCTCTAAGATATATAAAGAGCTCAAGAATCTAGAGCCCAAAACCTTGAATAACCCAATCAAAAATGGGGTTCAGATCTAAAAAGGGAATTCTCAGCTGAGGAACTATGAATGGCTGCAAGGCACCTGAAAAAGTGCTCATCATCTTTAGCCATCAGAGAAATGCAAATCAAAACAACTTTGAGATACCACCTAACACCTGTTAGATTGGCTAAGATAAAAGGCACAAATGACAGCCTATGTTGGAGAGGATGTGGAGCAAGGGGAACACTCCTCCATTGTTGGTGGGAGTGTAAACTTGTTCAACCACTTTGGAATGCAATATGGCGGTTTCTCAGAAAATTGAGAATCAATCTCCCCAAGGACCCAGCAATACCACTTCTGAGTGTATACCCTAAAGAGGCACATTCACACTCCAAAAGTATTAGCTCAACTATGTTCATAGCAGCATTATTTGTAATAGCTAGAACCTGGAAACAACCTAGATGTCCCTCAACTGAAGAATGGATTAACAAACTGTGGTACATCTACACAATGGAATACTACTCAGCAGTAAGAAAAAATGATATCCTAAAATTCACAGGCAAATGGATAGATTTGGAGAATATCCTCCTGAGCAAGGTATCACAAACTCAGAAAGATAAGCAGGGGTTGTACTCACTCATTAGTGGTCTCTAAGCAAACAAACAAGAAAAAAAGCCAAGCATGCCCAAGCTGCAATCCACAACCACTGAACAGCTTGGGATCAGAAACACCCTGGACTGACCCTTGGGATCCCACTCCAACTATAGGAACACCTGACTCACTCTTGAGGGAGGGGAGACAAAACTGGATTTGCCAGGAGTGGAGACTGAACTAAGCATTATTGGGTCAGTGGGACCATAGGACTATCTGCTGCCTGCCCAGGGAAGGGATGGGGAGTTGTGGAGAAGAAAAAATGTCCTGATGTGGTGGGAGGGGGAAGGGGCCTTGAATGGGGATATACAGGGATGGCAAAAAATTTCAGAGGAAAAGCTGAACACAAAGTAAATATATGTGTAGCAATCTTATTTGCATTAACACCCTTGATAAGTCATGCTTATGATTTTTATCTTCTTTATAGTTATTGTTAACTTATCAGCATTTTTATTCATTTTACTGTTTTTCTTGATAAATACAAAATAAAAAAAGAATAAATGTGAAAGAACAAAAAAACTTAAAAGATAAGCATCACTGAGGAACTTTTACATTAATAAACTCCTGAAAATGGTAGTCAAAAGGACAATATTTCATAAGACTATGTATATAAAAGTTTCAAATATGCATGTGCATAGAGAAACAATGTGGATTAGTGAGATCTAATGGGAATGTAACTGCGTACAGAAAGCAGTGTAGATAGAAGTAAAGGGTGCCTAAAGACTGACAACCATTTTCTTGTGCAGAGTAAAACATTCTAAACTTAAAGCCATGTCATGACTCTGAGCAAACAAACAAACAAACCACAAAGCTGTCCAATTTAAATGTGTGCATATTATAAATTAGGCATTTATTAAAGCTTACTTTAAAGCATGAAATGACTGCAAATAAATTAGTTATCTTCTATAATTATTTCTTCTTTACAAATATGATTATTTCTTTATACCTTATATTAAAAATGTCTGGAAAGATACTTATGTGGAAAATATGCCCAATGGTTTATTTTTCTTTGCTCATATACTCATCTGCCTTTCTCCTTTTGACCACAGTTTGAAAAATCAAAGTTTTCAAACTTTGATTCTTACTTGAATAAGATGAGTATAATCTCTTCTTCTCAGTCAAATTATTTTTATTCACTGAGCCATGAGCAATAATTTAGAAAGCTATTTTAATAATAAAATTATAACTTAATAAGATTATAACTTTACAATATTACATATATAAAAGTATATAGATTTGTATTAGGATATAAAAGTAGAAATGTGAATGCTTATAGTCTAAAATATATGAATACCTTTGAAGTGATCAAGACAGCATGGTATTACTATAATGAAATGCATATTCTTTGTCCTGAAGATCGTTTTCTCACCTATTTTAGCTTCATCACATCAGAGAAATGAGTATTCCTAGAACCAGGAAGCATAAAACAATATTTGATCTCTGCATCCACAAACAGATGAAGCTTTTCCAAGAAGGGAAAATATTAAACAAAGCTCCAAGAAGAAGGCTACACCTACAGTGATAGGTAGTTTTAATTACCAACTCACTATAATCCAGAAAAACCTGGGGAGGGGGTCTTGGTAAGAGATGATAAAGATAAAGCTGGCTTTGAACAGGTCTGTAGGAAATTATCTTCAGTAGTCTCATTGGTGTGTGAAGATCCAGCTTAAAATAGGGGTGGATTTAATTCAAGGCACTATAAAAGAAAGTGAGATAAATGTGTATGTATTTATTCTCTCTCTGCTTTTGACAATAGATATGGCTAGTTGCTTCAAGTTCTGTTTCCCTGATTCTTCCACACAAATGAACTATAAACTTTTACTGAGGAAAAAAAAATAAAGAAATGAACAGTCAATATCAAGGCAAGAGAAAAGATAGGTAGGGCTGGAAAGAAGAGAGAAGATATAGAAGGAGAAATCCAGGAGGGAGAAGAAGTAGCCAGATACAGAGAAAGATTCCAGAGGCCAGCCAGCCACCGTGTAAGAGTAGAATTCATAGAAGTCAGAGAAAATCCAGAGGCAAAAGGGTGATGGAATAATTTAAGGTTAAGAAAAGCTAGTAAGCAACAAGCCAAACTAAGGCTGAATATTTATAATTAAGAAGAAGCCCCCATGTGTGATTTATTTAGGAGCTTTGTGGCAGGTCCCCCAAAAGAGTAAAAACAAAAACAGACTTTGGGGACCATATCCACACTATCAGACTAATTCTCTTTGCACCTGTACCAGCCTTTAATCCCAGTGCCCTGTGTTCCCCTTCCAGTGCAGGACTAGGCCGACTATCCTATAGATGGATTTAGACTGGCCCTCAAATCTCCTCTCAAAGGGGCCTGTGTAATACCACCCCCTCAAAAATACAAAAGATGTATTTCTTTCATGTTCAAGGTTAAAAATTTGGAATAGTATTGGGAGTAGGCGTGCATGAATACACCATGGATCTCAGTTTAGACAAATTTACTAGATTTAGGAGTCTTGTTTCCACTTGAAGAGTTGTGTGATGGGTTGAAAAGCATATGATTCATATATTTTGCATTCATTAGTATCATTTCTGTGTTGCCAAATGCATAATTCTGGCTCACAGTTCCCAGTGAACCTATAAGCAAGAGGATTTATTTTATCATTTCGTTTTTATTCACTGCTTTTGCTTTCCATTCAATGCTTCACAGCACCATGTCACAGGTAAAACTGTGCTTGTGATTAGATATAGGATTACAGTGTTGAGAATTGGGAATCTGAGTACAAGTCTCCAGTTGGAAGGTACCTACCCCCAAGTGTGGTGGAAGTGTTCCTGCCTAGGTGAAATGTTCCTGGGCTGGAAAGAGGAGGCCATATATTCTAGGAGGAAAAACACCCCCCATCTGATGCCAGTGTTTAAAGTCTTGCCTTAGGGTGCTAGAACCTTCCACTCAATGTCTGTACTTTTACTCAGTAAGTTTGATGGACAAGCATTTTCCCTGTAGTCTGCCCTAACTTTATAAGAAATCCTCATCACAAGTAGGCAGCCCACAGAAACAGCACAGGAAAAGATATTCTCATTCATACATCAGGGAATGATTTTCTTGCACCAGCAGATAGCAATTAAGACTGAGTTTGAAATGGCGTTAGGTTGACCATTATGGACAGACATTTTGATGTACTTTGACCTCTCTTATTTTGATGCCTCTTTTGTCAATGGCTGCCACAGAGTAGAATGTACACGATCCCTGTAACAACCCCACTCCTGGGACTTAGTCCAAAATTGACACTGGTGACATACATATTGCTGAAGAAAAATTCCACATTTGTACAAATTAGTCTGAGTCTAAACTGTAACCTCAAAAATCTCAAAATTGCACTCCAACCCTACTCAATAAGTGTTTCATCCCTCCTTGATTAAACGGTCTCCTATTCTTGAACATGGCTGTCATGCCAGCCCCTCACTTAATAAGCCTTTGACTTCTCTCAACTGGAGACTTCTCTGTAAGCATCGTTGAGAAAGAGATGCACACCAGAATGTGTTTTCCCACTTAAAATGCTGTCAGTCAGGTTCAGTTCTAACAAGAGAGTATATGTCTGGCAACATTCATTGGGGCTAAATGGCTTGTAGTGTCATTAGTTATAAGGAACTTCCCCCAGGTTATATAAACTATTAGAAGTTCAAGTGTATTGTTCACATAACTGAAATCCTGGCTAGGAAGGAGAGAGAAGAATCAAATATTCTTATGTTTTTTGACTTAAACCTGTGTAGATGACACTAACCTGGATGGTAAAGGTTTCATTCAGTGGGTTTAGATCTTGGGCTAACACAGCCAGCAGTGCCTCCCATTTCTTCTATTTTGGTGTAAGGTAATAAGGGGGCAGTGATGGAGAGGATGGACCAGAAGTGAAGCACATGCAAGCCTTTTAGCCGTGAAAGGATCTGAGGTTGTGGATAAAAGTTCTCTCAAAGAAAGAAGAAGTATAAGTCATGGAAAAGCAATGATGCCAGCTGGCTGCCCTTGCAGAGAGGGAGCATGTTGCAGGGAGTTGAAGAAATGGCCGATATGCTTCAGCTTCAGATGTAATGAGTTTACGTAAGAGTGCTGGAGACCTTGGCAAAATCTCTTACTTGGAGATAGCCTGGGAGTAGCAATTATTTAGCCTCTTTTCTCTCCGAGTCTCATATGAGTGCATCTCATATTGGTGGGGTGGAAATGGGATCTACACAGGCAGGGATTCTGAGAAATACACTTGCTGAACTCTAATCCCTAAGGAAAGGACGAAGCACAAAACAGAAGAACATTGACTTTTCAACAGATCTTCTCTTGATCTCTCTGGGAAACAGGAGAATAAAGAGTTATGTTCAAAGTGCAGGGGGCACATTCAAAAGGAGATGTGACTTAAATGCTTGAATATCTGAACCTGGAAGTTATGGGCAAGATCAGGCTGGAGATCTAAACGTGAGGGCCTTCAGCATATAGATGATGTTAAAAACCTTGGAGTCCCAAGATGCCAGCATCAGATGGACATACAGTTAGAGGATATTCAGGGGCCCAATTCTGACCAGAGGAGAAACAAGAGTCAAGGATGCAGAGAAGTATGGGTTGTCTTAAATGAAAGGGTTGGTTGGAAGCCAGGAATTGAGAGAATGTGACCTGAGTAGAAGAGGCTCAAAGGTCATCTGTCCAGCAAGATGTATACTGATTTCCTGTGAGTTGAAATGATTCTCACTGGAGAGAAATTTCTTAAGACTCAGGAAATAAAATCTAAGTATCAAGAACTCCTTGAAACTTATCAGATTAGCAAGATCCCTCCCTCTCTGTTTATATACCACTAAGCAATGGTGAGGAAAGACGCACCACACTTGGAATGCTCCCTGGTTACATCTTCCATGCTTGGACACTCAGGCTGAGGAGGGATGTTGGACGATACAGCCACTCTTGAGTTGTCATACTTCTGTATGTAATCCCAGAAACTCATTAGTTCTCCAAGTTAGACTTTGATAGAATCTCTTCCTTGGTCTTCAGTCCATTAGATCTCTGTGGACATTGGTTTATGTCTTCCTAGAAATTAACTCACACAGCAGAAGGTCAACAGGGGCCCTTTAGAAAAACTGGGAGAATGTAACTGTTTGGAAAATGCATGAGCATAAAAGACAGAATTCATTCAAGGAATTTACTACAAAGAAGAAAAAAGGAGCTATGTTTTTCGCCTCAAGAAACTGCATGTTAGAGAGTTTATATAATGATAAATTATTGCAGGAGGTAGCATGTCAATCCATCCACCCCGAAGCTGACTGTCACTGAATCCCATGTTGTCTCCTTTCCCAAGGACCTTTTACAAGTTTCAAGTTGTTTATTTTTGTGTGGGCTTTCTTTTGCCAAGTTATAAAAAGAAGCTAAATTCGCTAGTTATAGTCTTAAAGCCTCTTGTCAAAAGGTGACTTTTTCTTATTGGAAAATGGATGATACTAAACAAAAGCAGGAATGAGGCCTCAGGCTGGTCTTTATACCTTCAAAAACAAAAGCCATCACTAATTCTCTCCCATAAACACCTTCACAGAAGGGGAACGTTCAAAGA
Organism: Sigmodon hispidus; assembly: GCA_004025045.1. Classification (NCBI taxonomy): domain Eukaryota; kingdom Metazoa; phylum Chordata; class Mammalia; order Rodentia; family Cricetidae; genus Sigmodon; species Sigmodon hispidus. Next base: position 86,526 of record PVIH01008757.1, read on the forward strand.
GATGAGAATGGCGAGAAAGATTGACACCCTCTCCCTCTGATCACTCGAGGTTAATAAGCCAGCATTTGTGTGGATGGATCAGCTTCAATGGAAGCACAAATCTAAACTAGTGGAGAGAAGATAACCCCCAAAGCGAGCCAATCAACACAGCACTGAGATGAGGTCATGAGCTGCCTGTTTCTTACTGTCTTTGCTAAGGACATCTGATAGCATGACATGCCAGAGCTTAGGGCATCCATTTGGCCAGTATCTTACTTCTAAACAGATGCTTCAAACTCTGATCATAGACCCTTACACACTAAAAATTAGAACCAAATGTTGTATTCCCACAAAGCAACCCGAGGAAGAAGATGCAGTTTAAATTTTACTCTGAAATTAAAATTTGTAGATTGGCATATTTATTTATTTAGTTATATAGAGAATAATACATAAACAATATAAAAAATGAATCACATTTCAGGGATTATAATGGGCATGTGATGAACCACCCAGGGATGGAACATCCCATAATGGCCTGAGCCCTTCCCCAGCTATTACTAATTAAGATAATGCTCACAGGCTTGCCTGCAGCCTGATCTTATGGAGACTTTTTCTCAATGGAGACTCCCACCTCTCAGATGATTCTAGCTTGAGTCATGTTGACATAAAGTTAGTCAGCATGCCCAGTGAGGAATAATTCTACTGGCCAGTCATAGAAAGACGCAGTGGGACCCAGTGCGGGCTGCAGAATCCCAGCGCTCTCTGGAGCAGGGGCAGTAAACTCTGTCCCTGACCACAACTACATCTTCTGCTGAGGGAAACCCCGCCAGGACCTCGAACTGAGCGAACCAACTACAGGGGTCTCTGAAGGCAGATTCAGACCCCGCCCAGAGGTCAGGAGGGGGCAAGAGGCCTCAGCGCCTATATCCCAGCCTGGGAGGGAGAGTTGAGCTCCCATTGCTTCCAGTTCAGCTCCCGGGACCCAGTGCTGGCAGCAGAATACCAGCGCTCTCTGGAGCAGGGGCAGGTAAACTCTGTCCCTGACCACATCCACATCTCCTGCTGAGGGAAACCCCACCACGACCTCGAACTGAGTGAACCAACAACTGCAGGGGTCTCTGAAAGACAAAATCAGACCCTGAACAGAAAGGTGACAGGAGGCATACAAACCCGAGTGCCACAACTGACCAGGACCCATCTAATCGTGAACCACTGAAGCCATGGGCAAACGCCAGTGCAAAAAATTACATAATACTACAAGGACAACATGGTAACTCCAGAAGAGAGTGGCGATCCTACAAATACAAGGCCTAAACTGAACAATGAAGAGGAAACAGAAGGAAGCAACACCAAAAATTCCTTTTTGATGTTCATCGAAGCTCTCAAAGAAGATATGAAAAAAAGCCTTAAAGAAATAGAAGAAAATACAAACAAAAAATTAGAAGAGATGAACAAATCTATGAAAGAAACATGCCAGGAACTAAAAGCTGAAATAAAAGCCGAAATAGAAGAAATTAAAAAGGCGCAAAATGAGGCAAAAATGGAAATAGAAAACCTGAAGAAAAAAGCTGGAACTACAGATACAAGCATAACAAACAGAGTGCAAGAGATGGAAGATAGAATCTCTGAAGTGGAAGACTCAGTAGCTCAAATAGATGTATCAGTCAAAGAAAATAGTAAAACTAAAAAAGCCATAACTCAAAATGTTCAGGAAATCTGGGACATCATGAAAAGACCTAATTTGAGAATAATAGGAATAGAAGAAGGAGAAGAATACCAGCTCAAAGGCACAGATAATGTTT